>CBVK0101823449.1:0-24431 GCA_900067695.1 Picea abies | reverse complement strand
ATGAAGATGGATCAATGAGTTGTCATTGATACATGATGAATATGGATTCTTTGATATATTATTCATATTTTGATGACTCATTATTCTCTTGTCATGATTAATAAGAAGTATAAATGGTTGAACTCCAAAGTGGTCCCCTTATGGTGAAACCCCTCACAGGAAGATGCTTTGTGGTTGAGTTTTGGTTGAGAGAACCCATGATTGTATGTATAATAATGATATGAAGATTAGTGAGTTTGTTGGTGAAATTATCCTAGATGGATAGTGATTGTCATGCCATTTCCGATGGTATGTGGAATGTCACATAACTCCTCACGGTTTGAGAGCTATGAACTTACGAACTTTGAGGACCCCCATATGATGGCTTGAAGCCCCAAATGGTCAAAGAAGTCAAAGTGATTGAAAAGAAGAAATAATTATTTTAATGATAAATTAAAGTGACAAAATCAAGAAGGATTATTTTAATAAAATAATGGAGAATTTTCTATTTTTAGAAAGTAGTTAACCCTAAAATAAGGAAGTGACCTAGATATGGGTAAAGTGACCTAGAAGATGAAGAGTATAAATAAGAGGCTAGGGTATCTTGTGAAAGACACTTGTTGAAGATATATTGAGCATGATTGAATATCTTTTCTGAGAAAGAGATGGTCTGGACGATCTCATGAGCACATTAAAATCTCGGCAAGCCTAAGGTCATGACGATAGAAGTCTCGGAAGTTCAGAAACCCTATTTTTTGAGGTATACGTTTGGCTACTTTGATCCAGAGCACAAACATACGTGGGATGAATGAGGAGAGGGCGCTTACAGTTGATGAGGTCTTGAAGATATGTGTTTGAGATGATGAAGCAGGTTGCAGATCTGCATTCTACGGGCTTAGATCTGCCATAGTAACTCTGGTATGGTTGCATTATTTGTCTTGATGAAAGTTCTTGTTTGTTGTGAGGTGAATGCTTGAGGCATTCTTGGTATGGTTCTTGAGATGTGGTATGTTTTGGTTGATGGAGTGATCAATACTCTTGTGACTCAGTACTGATATGATGGCTATAGTATACTTTTTGTTTATAGATGATTGAATAGCATTCATAGTGTATGGTTGAGATGTATGAGCAAGCTATTGGAGAGAATGGATGTGTTGTGACTGACTGTGGGTCAGACTAGATAGTGGAAGACATAAGAAAATGTGTTTGCAGGTTGCAAAGGATCTGAGCATGTGATGAAAAGGATAAACCCTAGTTGCTCAGAGGTATACGTAAGTTGTAGTATAGACTAGCAACATACATATGCGGGTTGTACTACAGGTAGTGAGAATACATACGCCTGTTAAACTACCGACATGTCACATACCTATGACAGATTGAAAATTTTTTAGGATTGTTACCTCATATCAGTTGGTGCTGAGGATGTAAGCTGAGTCTTGCATATAGAGATGGTGCTCTTGTAGAGTTGTACTATATTCACTTGTTGTTGAAAAACCCTAAGGATTGTAGTCCGTAATAAAAATAATATTGTACATACATCTTGTGTTCTTTGTGTTCCTTGTGGTGATGACTTGTTGATGATATATTGATGATATATGTTGCTGGCATATGCTCACATCTAATTGGTTATAAATGACAACAATGAGTAATGACTAAAAGTTGAATGCTAACTAATGAGTTTTGTGTAAGAGGGAAGTTTTAGAAAAAGAGCTCCACACTCATTCACCCCCCCTCTAAGTGTGGTAGGTGTGTCCAACAATATAGAGTATAAATAGGTATCATGGTTATGAACAATAAGGACTATGCACAATTGGGATGGCGGGGTTGTGGTAGAGTCATGAAAATCACCGAGACCTGCAAACCCATGGTAAGATTTAGTAAGAATGAATTGTTAAAAATACTAAGTGTTAAGTGAAGTGGATCAAGAGGATCGATATCGGGAGGAGAATATAGTATATGGAATATTCATAAGAATCACCACCGTCCCACGGTAAGTAATTAAACATTTGACTAAGTGTTGGAAAGAGTTACATGAAATATGAAACAGAAAAAAGAAAATCGAAAATAAGAAGAAAACGGAAAATGGAAAATGAAATAATGGAAAATAAATGGAAATGGAAATGGAAAAATAAATGTGGAAATGGTTAATTATGGAATATGGAGTATGGAGAAAAGAGTGGAAGAGAGAAAAATGGTTAAGTATGGAAAGTAGAGTAAGAAGAGTAGTGAGGAAGGAGAGTAGAGTGGAAAGAGAAAAAGAAAAAAATGACTAAGTATGAGATGAGAAGAAAGGAGATAAGAGGAGAAGTTGTAAAAATGGCTAAGTATGGAGATGGAGAGGAATGGGAAAATGGCTAAATATGGAGATGGAGAGGAATGAGAAAATGACTAAGTATGGATATAGACAGGGGAAGGCGTGAATATGGAGGTGAAAGGAGCAGGGAATGTATGCTAAAAAGGGACTAAGTGTTGCACATGGAAAAAGAGGGGAGGGGAAGAGGGGCACAACACTTAGAAAACATTTCTCATCAATTCTTCAAAGTTCTTCTTGCAATCTCTTAGTCGAGAAGTTGGAAAAAATTACGAGTATCTTGGGCACTCGAATTTTGATTCTATAAAATGCATGATGAATCTGAGACTGTGGAATTCCATAATCTTGTGATCGTTTAATTTTTTTTTCTTATGATATCTATTTTTATTATTACTATTCCAAAGAGCGAAAAATCGAGGTGACCAAATTTTCTATCAACATGAGGCAAATTCTTTGACTGGCTACACATTTTTTATTGGCTTTGGTTTAACCTTGGATTTACACTTTTCATAACAAGAATACAACTATAGAAGTGTGCTCCTCATCTCCCTTTTCCTGACATTTCTTCGCTGCCAGTGAGCATCCATAGCCCTAATTGGTTTACTTGGACTTCCCACACTATTAATAGTTCTTTCAACTTCCTTTTTACTTCAAAATATGCTAACCCTTTTAGATTTTATGTATAGATATGCATATGCAAATAGAGTGTGAAGAAAGTGGGTGATACGATATTTTCTTTGATTTTCTGAGTAGATGTTATGCATTTGAGTTTAACCCATAGGTCTCCTAAAACATCATCATAGTATTGGTCATCTTATTAATATGAAGTGGATGGAGATCAAAGAAAAGAGTAGATAGATACTTTCCTATTCTTATGGATTATCATGGTATGCTCAGTAAGCACATGTGTTTCACCACACCTATCAGTCCATACCCATAGCTAATAACTTCATGAATGTTCATTCCAATAGAGAAACCCATGCATCTCATGAATTGTAAAAATTTCTTCAGTATGTGACCAAAATTGGACCTGCCCCTCACTCAAACTTAAAGATTAATCCTTAAGGAGACTAAAAATTCAAATAAGCTCAAGGAACATACCAACATTTGAATTAAAATATGAAAGTGATATGTATAAGCATAAAGCATGCACTAAAACTAAATCCAACTCATGAAAAAAAGAATATAACTAAACTAAAAGAAACCTAAAACTAAAATTATATTAATCAAAAGAATAATCAAATAAAGGTAAGCTTGTAATCCTAGTAGCATGGGACACATCTTGAATGTTATCAGTGAAGACTTGGAAAGTAAACCAAGGGAAATAATTAAGTAGGAAAGGTTAACCATTTGAAATAAATCCCAAAAGAAAATTTCCCATAGTAAATATCTAAAAGGAAAAACAAGCAAGATTACGATAATTGATAATCTAGTGTAAAAAAATCACTACATAATCATTCAATCCAACTGTCACATAAAATTTCTCTTTCATTTAGTGAAAAAAAAACTTTCGAGAACCTAGCAAAATGGGTAAATGGGGATTCTTAATCAAAACATATTTTTAAATTCAATCACATGAAACATTCCATGATCTCTCAAACCATCAATATTTCTTGTCATGAATAAGTCCTTTGCGTATTGGAAAATGTTGAACTTTTCAACATCAAAAATTACGAGTGACATCTTTCACCAAAGCATCAATTTCTCTTTTCCATAGAAGATAATTATTAATTCCAAAGATTCAAATGATTCAATCCGATGAGGCAAAGAAGGGATATTACAATTATGGAGGTCATAAAAAAATAATCATGATGGAATGGAAATTACTCCCAATATCAATTCTTCCATAGAATGTGTTTAAGATTAGTTCAAAAACCAAAATGGGAATACATTAATGAGACTATATTTTAAATCCATTGTTGAGTTGGTAAAATTTTGGTTGAATAATTCTAAAAATGTTGCAAAAGAATTTGAGCAACTAAGTGTAGATTAATACTTCCCTAATTTGCTTTCATATAAAGAGAAAGAATATTGAGTTGTTGGTTGCACAAGCCATTTTCCAACCTACATAACAAAAAAGAATCTTATGTTCAGTTATTTGAAAGTTTAGGAAAAATTCTTCCTCTAAATGACTAACTTATTAAAATGAAATTAAACTAAAAAGAAAAACAATGACCAATATTAAACTAATCCTAAGCAAAACATGATAATCTACTCTAAACTCAAACTATATTGGTTGTCATAAAACTTATGTAAACACCAATGTTGTCATAAAGTATTCATCTTTCGTTCATTTAGCCAAATCTCAAAGCCTTCTTCATGGGAAATAAGCATTATGTTCTTTCCTACAATATTCCTTTTGAGATGAGACTCAATGTCGTTGATTGTTGTAGGATTTGGATCCCTGGACACTTTGTCTTGTTCCTAAAATTAGAATCAATCAAGTTAAACAATTAGAACCATACAACTTTAATTCCATCCATCTTCTAATGATACCTATCCACCAACAAACCTTTTTCATTCTTAAAAGATAAATAAAAATCTGATTAAAAAATCACCAACATTGCACACCAAGGTATCTATTTCCTCTTGTCATTAATGATAATAATGTGAAACATCTTTATGATTATCTTCAACCTTTTGAGAGGCAAGAGGAAATCACTATGGATATGGAAGTAGTTAAGACACTCTAATAAGGTACACATAATCTCATATCACAGCCTAGATTGATTGATTCCCCCATTATAAATGAAAGATATAATTAGAAATCATAATTGAATTAAATGACCAAAGCCTAATTTCTAATGAGTTGATGTTTGGCATGATGGGAAAATTCATGAAACGGATATCATAAAGTTCCCATGAGTGTTCCAAGTAGAGAAACTATGAATTTCACTTGTTTGAGCTTACATATCACATAGAATATGAGAAAATGAAATTTCGATGAGTGTGAAACATGTATCTGTACTGGATAAGTTCTCCATCCAAAAGAACTAAATAGATGATTTGGAAAATGAAACTAGAAAGATCATGAGTGAGAGAGATCAAAAATAAAAATAAAATATTCCAACATGACCCAAACATCTTATCTTTCCAGGTTACGAAACAACCTGAGCTCTTTCTGGTGTTATTAATTCAGATTCATGGAATGCTAAAGAGTGTAAGGCCCAATAGATTGATGATTTAAGCCCAAAAAATTCAAATTACCATGGCTAAAGTCAACAAATATTGATCTAGATTATGTTTGGAACAAAATGAAAGCAGAGAAATCACAATGAAATACTCATGAAACTTGCCAGAAATAAAGAAATACATCAATACTTGATTTCTATTAATGAAATAATTGTAAAGACACTATAAAAATACAAAGTGCAAGACTCGCTAGAATGGTGACAGCTTTATCTCTAAGAAGAGATGTGAAGGCTACGCTCATTTTCCAGAAGATGATTACAATGGGGCTCTGAAGGCCTTCTTATGTTAAACAGGAATGGAAAAACCCTAGATATCCAAAAACCTAACACTAGGAGATGAAACGCCAAAAGTCATGTGGGCCCCGGTTGGGTAAGTTAGTACATTAACTTCTTGGGGTCATAATTGTTGCATATGATCTTTGTTTTAGGCATGTGATAGTCAGTTGGAAAGGTCTTTTTGAGAAATGCGCATTTTGCAATCAAAATCTGACTCTGTCTACAGTTTGACCGTGGTGAACCAAAATAATTCTGTTTAGGGCCCCAAAACGGCCTTGGAAGTACAACAAGATGTGTTGACATGAAAACATACAAAATAAGCCAGTTGGATTAGGTGGGAGGCCACTATTATCCACCTGGAAGATGTGTAGGGCTCCAGATAACCTTGGAAGTGTACAACGCACAATTACAAAGAATTACAGAAGAATGTGTTGAACTAAAAACTGGAAAAAGGAACTAGTTAGAACAGGTGGTTGGCCACCAATATCCACCTGGATCATAGATGTTGAGAGCTCGGGATGTACAAACTTAAAAATTGCATTGAAATTTTCCACCAAGGTATTTACAACCTCTTATCATTCAAATGATTTCAACATTTATGTATGATGAAATAAGATGATAGTACTAAGACAAGATAAAAATCAAATTAATCAATAATGTAACCATAATGAGCTACTCAAAATCAACAATTTTGAAAAATACTTTCCAAGAAAAGACTAGGTCTGAAATCCCCATGATTAACAGGACTAGGATTAAATTTTCAGTGAGCCACTAGATTGGTAAATAAAAGTGTTGATCCCAGGAAATTTTCTGAAAGAGATTCTGGTAAGAATATTCATAGAATAGTGTTGTTTGAAGTTGTCAAAACATGTTTCCAACCAATATAAAAGAATACCTCTTGCTATTGCATATAATAATAAACTTAGATTAAACAAACCACAATATTAAAGGAAAAAACATCTTTAAAAGACTAATTGAAGAGAGCATATGATATGTGCAACCAAAAGAAAAAAAAATAAAACTAAGGGTGTTGAAAGGAAATTACTCAAAAATAAAAATCATATAAACTCATTATTCTAAGTCTATATTAAAACCATGTTGGCTAAAAGTAACCTAAGAAAACATGGGAAATCAACCACCCACATAACTCCAAAAATAATCTTCCAAAGGAATTAAAGGGAAATGAAGTGGGTTTAATTTCAGATGGACAAAAAATCTAACACTCAAAACTTCCATTTATTGTGTATGGGACAATAAGATCATAATTCAAAAGAACCTCAATCAAGCAAACTTTTCCAAATAGAATTATGTTAATATAAAGATGGAACAACTCTGAAAGCTCATTTTCATCTCAAGAGGAATTGAACAATATCCTTCATTTAAAATATTCTTCTTGTAAGATGAGAAAGTGATTGTAAAAATATTTAACATGGTGACCATGAATAGAATTAGTGATCTGAAAATTACTCAAACATAGAGAAAGTTTTGAAAATGAAACAAAACAATTTTTTCCCATATCAAAAATACGTTTTGACTCAAAAATCCATTGAAGGGTAAAAATTAGCATGAAACCCCTCTATTTCTTTCCATCTCTGTTGAGAGATCCATTTACTATTCAAGCAACAGTAATAAAAAAAGAAGAGGAAAAAATCAAAGTAATTAAAAACTAGAAACCAAAACTAAAATATGCAAAGAAAGTACACTAGCCTATTCTATCTTACTCCTATCCTACACTACACTGGCTGAAAAATGAACTATGTAAAGTGATAATGCCAATGTAGGAATCCATGTAATTCCAAGCATGCAAACACATGTTCACCATAAAGAATTAGTAACAGAACTTGGCATAAAAATAGTCTAAAAGTGGGAAAAATTAAAACATGAGAAACTCTATCCTCCATATTAAATATGTAAGAGCGATAATTTATGGGAAATTTATCTAAGTAATATCCCTCCAACCATGCTTCAATTATGTCATAAAATATGCCATGAAAAACATAGAATTGGTGGAGGGAGTTTACGGGAAAGTAGCATACCAAATTAGAGCCATGTATGAAATCTACATAGAGTGTACTTGGTGAGAGAATATTTTTTTCGATATATTTATCAATTCCTGAAGACAAGACAAAATAATGAGGGCCTAACATAATCATCGGTGTATACCAAAGTGCCTCATTATCTTGGCAAGCCTCCCTGGGCTCATACTTCAAGCAACCATCAACTTGAGATAAATTAGTAGAATCAAATGACATACATGGACTAGCACCCACCATGGTATAAGGAGTATATTTAAGAAAATGGTGGAATCCTTTAACATCAGCAATCTCAACTAAAGGATTACTTGAACAAGAATACTTTATGTTAATAAAAAGTGAAGATGAAACGAAAAAAGACATGGTTTGATATACATCTAGTACAACATTTCCTTCATCCCATGAAAAAGGTTGATAAGGCATAAAATTACTAAGTTCATGGGAAGATGCCTTATCCTCTCTATATTTCATATGCACATCACCACCATCAAGTACTTCAAAAGGGATCGGCCCTACAAATTTTATTTGGATAGGATAATGGGTGGCTTCCTGCAAGACCAAACCATTAAAGAGATTAGGAAACAAAAAATAATAAGTAGAATAATTAAAAGAATGAAAAGCCTCTCTTGAACAAGAAACATTTCCAAAATGTTCTTCTTTGAATGGTATTTTCTCTTTCTTGAGCACATTGGTGACTAATTATGAATCGGTAGGTTCCACACTAGGAATGGTTTCACAATCAACACCTTCTTCCTCAACATTGTTTTCCTCTTCCAAGAAAAAAGTGGATTGTTGTGATAAAAGTGTTATGCCTTGCATGTTATTTCTTCTCCTTGAGTGAAATGATCAACATTGTTGTTTTTCTCTTACAAAATATGAGAATCCAAAATATCTTTCAAAACATACTGATGGTTAGTAAAGAGGAGCAAATCAAAAGAATTTTCAAAACAAGAAAGTCCAATAAATAATCCGACAATAATAGGAAAAAATTCCTGATCCATATCGGTTAAACTAGGAAACATTATAAGAACAAAACAAACTAGATCGGTGTAAATTAATTCCACTTTATCCTTTGGTGAGGAAGGCATCATGTTATGAGTGTCTAGATTTTCTTCATTAATAGAATGATCAACATTCATGTCTTGCTCCATATCTTCCTCCTCCATTTTCTATGATGGAAAATATGAGATAGGATAATGAGAACCTAATACCATCGGTGCAACCCGAAGTGTCCCATTATTAGTATAAATACCCTCCTCTTGGTCAGCTATAGAAAAATTTGAATTCAAATTTTCTACACAAGAGGTTTATTTTTCATCACAAGGAAGGAAGGGGGAAATGGAATGGTGGGAGGATACATATGCTTCTTCTGAAAAACCATGTTCTCTCCAATCTATATTCCCCGGAGTAAAGAAATATCCATACATATGATGTTCAACCAAGTCATTAGTACTTTCAGAATGTGCATGTGGATTAAAATCAACATGTAAAGTAACATTAAGACATGATTCACATTCTCCATCCTTGAGCTAATCTGTTTCATTACTAACATAAATTAAATAGAGAATCAAATCAATGACAGAGGGCCTATCATCCAAAGGAAATATATAGAAAAGATGCATAAATCTAATATGAAAGAATTCAAGAGATTCATCTTTGTTCTTCCTAAGATATGATATTTTTGCACACAATTCATCATAATTATAATTCACAAAAGCATGCAAAAAATTATGCATTGATTGTTTCCATGTGTGAATAGAGGTAGTTGACAAAGTCTCACACTGACTCTTGACCCGACCTACGAAGGTTGGAGTGAACAATTTGTAAATGACACCTTCATGAGAGGTATTCTGAGAAAAACAAATTTCCAGAACTAAAAATTATGTTCAGATGTAGATGTTTGACCATCCCCATCAAATTCAAATTGAGACAAAAGCTGAATTTTTTATTTGGGAGTATTGAAAGGTACAAAACCAGAAATACATCTTCATAAAGGGATATGGGAAGGAGTCATTAATAAAAAAATAAAAAAAAATAAGAATGACTCCAATTAATAAAAAAATAAAAAAAAATAAGAATGACTCCATAGTCTCAACTTGTCATTTGTTCCTCCTTCTAGTGTGATTTGTATTGACAGGTCCAAATGAACTATTAAGAGGTTAAGGGAGAACGCCTGATGGCAAGTCCCAATCAGACCTAGTCTTGTTTTGGGTAGTGTTTCTGACCAGTATGTGGACCTCATTTCCACAAAGAATTAAAAGAAAAAGAGGGGAAGACAATAAATTCCCCCCAAAGAATTCCTATCAAGTCTAAAAATAATCTAAAACAAAACAAAACTAATTAATCTAACTACTTCTAACCTATCCTGCACATGAGAAAATATACATAATGAACACAACATGAAATGATGTTATTAATTGCATAAATAGTTCATGTCAATCAACATGATGTTAAAGAAATAATTATGCAGATTAAATCACAAATAGTTGTTGTAGATTAAATCACAAATAATTGCAGATTGATCATGTAACATTACCATTATATTCATTAGAAATCATAACAGCTCAAACATCTCAAATATCACACATAGAAATAGTTCATATGATAAATATTAAAGAGGTTTAAATGGAAAACACAAGTGTAGAATAGTCCCAAATGTATTCAAAAATAGTCATGATCTTGAAATGCCTTCTACTCTCTATTGTTGAGATAATTGTATCACCATTAAATGATGGGAAAAATTCCCCTATTACATTCAATGTTCTAAGTTCCTTTTATAAAATGAGGAAGACCTTTCACCTTCTATAATAGCCAGCAATTACATCTCTTCAACTTTCTTATTTTTTCTCATTAAATGGCTTGAATTTCCGCATACATTTTCGTAAATGAATATACAAGTGTTATAAAGAAAAGTTAAAAAGAATCTTGAGTGGTCAATCTTCCTCTAAGGTTATTCATGAGTGATATTTATTAAAAATATTATTGGCTCTGCTTGGTTGTATCCTCTTCTATTCTTCATTTTTTTCTGAATTTTTTTTTATGTCAATTTGGTGAATAAGATTATTTCATCTTCTTCTTCCCCACTTCATCTTTCCAGTGTTCTCTTTCAGGTCTGATTTCGCCTCCTAGAACTCTAGTTATGGCTGCCTGAACATTGCACAACCCATTTTTTAATCAAATTCAAGCCTCTTTTACTCTTCAATTTTTTTGGGTATTTCCACCATCAACATATCAATAATAGTTGTACCAGCATGTTCTGATCTCTGTTGGATTTCCAACGTGCTCTCACAAATTTGATTTCAACTACTGTAACTCAAGTTACGGTCGTCTGTAGTTTTACATTTTATTCCCCTTCAAATTCGTGGCCTTCTGTTCTTTGAATTTTCTAAGATTTTCCAGCATTGGTATGGATTGAATTCCTCCTCCAATGTGTTATCTTACTCGAGGGATTTCCAACGAGCTATCCTGGGCCTGATTTGGACTCCATAGCTCAAGATATGGCTACCTAGAGTTGATGCTCAACAACCATTGATTTGCTCACAGGGTGATCTAGTCCATTGATCTTCATACCTAAAGCATTATCCCACACATTAGGTAATTTGACTTTTCATGGTATATATTGTTTTTGCCCCCCTTACTTGATTTTTGTGTGGAACTAGAGGAGGCATATGACATAGGTCCCGTGTATAAATTTTGGCTGGTAAACCATAATAAAATAG
The DNA here is from genome assembly GCA_900067695.1 of Picea abies. Lineage (NCBI taxonomy): Eukaryota > Viridiplantae > Streptophyta > Pinopsida > Pinales > Pinaceae > Picea > Picea abies. The sequence goes on along the minus strand of CBVK0101823449.1, from coordinate 12,922 downwards.
GAAAAACAGAAAAATGAAATAAAATAGGAAAAAAAAAAAACCTAAAGTCCCCCACCTGAAACATATTAAAATAATATCCCAAGGTGTTTGGACTTTGGGCTTCAGTAAAATCCAAGGTGAGGTGAGTAAGTTTGACTATTATCGATGGCTTCGGTAAGATTCGCTATGAAAACCCAGAATGGCATAAGTATCGAAATAATATTAAAATAATGCCATGGTCAAAAACTATGAAAGGTTGATCCAGAATGGGTATACTGTATGGCTAAAAACTCTTATGGGTAAATTCTGAAAGCCTAAGTCCCGAAATAATATTATAATATAATAAAGTCATGAGGAAATTTGAGGGGGGAATGAAAAAATAATAAAATTTAAAAATTTGAAGTAAAATTAAATAAAAATAAAGATAAAAATAGAATAAAAATAATAAAATAGTACAATCTAGGACTTTGGGGGAAAATGGGGAAAATAAAAATAAAAAAGAAAAAGAAATAAAAACAAATATATACATGTATATATAAAATGAAAAAAAAAGTCAAAGTGTATCCCATTTCAGCCAGACATGAAAAAAATAATAAGAATATACATATAAAATATACATTAGGGATTTAGGGAAAAATACACAACTTAAGAAGTAATTTCCCTAAGTAAAACCATGGGCAAATTAAAAATGAAAATAAATAAATACATAAAAATAAAAATCAACAATAAAATAAAACAAATAAAGTATACAAATTATATACAAAAAAAACTAGGAAAAATGAGGCCAATTTCCACACACCAGTCAGGGTTTCGCACCTAAGGACCAAAAATAGAAACAAGGTATATCATACAAATTTTGAATAATTGGGTGCCGAGTCGGGTATGTATGTCATATGGAAATCAAGACTGTGTAAAAATGGATAAGACAAATTAAGAGCACGCAGGGAGTAAAGGGACAACACATCACATGACACTTTGACGTCACAAAGGGTGAACCATATGATAAAAAGGTGTTTGATGCTAGCATGACACATGGGACATGTCAATCTAACCAAGGGGAAATTGCAAAGGGAAAACATGATAAGCTTGCAAGGAGAGGGAATCTGATAGAATTAGGGAAAAGATTCCCACGTAAGACCACAATGTGTGAACCTAGAGGTGACAAGTGGAAAGCAAGCATTGGGTGACAATATGACAAGGTTCCACATTTGAGAAGCTCGATAGGTCTTCGGGAGCCAGGATGAGAAAGGTAGATAGTCTAACTTCCTAATGAGGGAGAGCTCGATAAGGATCAAGGTTCCAACCACATAATACAATAACATAAAATTTATGTCTTGGAATAGAACATAGAGAATAATGCAATGGTGATAAAAGAAAAACTACTAAGGTTCAAGAAAGACAAGGCTTAATTTTGGATATTGAATGTTGGCTTCAAACTATGGAGAAGGTCTGAATAGAGAGAAGTATTTTTTAGAGGAAGAAGATCAAGGGATTCCCACATGCATTTCATGGTTGAAGCAAACATGTAAAGGTAGTGACTCTACAACCATGCTCCTACAACCACAAAAAGAATAAAATCAGTTATGCGAGGAAGAAGATGCTTGCCAGTATATCATAAACATTACATTATTTTTCTTTGCCTTCAACAAACTTATGAATAAGAGTTGGGTTTGTTTGCAAAATGAATAAATAGAGGAGAAGTTTCTCAAAGACAATCATCCATGATCTCAACTATTGTATATAAATGTCCTGAAAGATACGTTAATCGAGTCTCAAACACATAGAAATGATTAATGATCTTGGGATTCTAATTAAGAGTTTGAAACTGAAGAATATGATTAGCATATCAGAGCTTGAGCATAAATATGAAGACATTAGGAACACCATGCAAGAAAGAAGATGTAAAATGAATATAAGTTCTTCATTTAAGTTATCCATTCAAAAGTTCTCAAAAGGAAACTCATTCAAGGCATACAATAGAACATCAAACTTTGTAGTCATACAAGATCATCAAATACTTTGAAATCTGCAAAAGGTTCCAAAGATAACTTGTCAATTTCATCATAAAAATGTCCACAAAGTATCACAAGTCAAAAATCATTATGAAGACATTTGAATGTATAAGATCAAAAGCATTAACCAACCTCCATCAAAGACAATCATCAATAAAGATCCAAACCCCCAACTCTCTCAAGGTAGGTAAAGAATAAACATTAGACTCATAGTAGTAGAGGATTAGGTATTAGAGTTCAAATTTTAATAGGGGGCCTCTCTCTCTTCGCTTATAAAAACAAAAGTAAAGGGGATTATTTGGGCCACAACATAAAGATCAGGCATGGGATTTTTTTGTGAAAAAATCAAAACCCTTATAATACTAGTACTAGTGGTTGTATTACATTCAAGGTTGTAGGAAATTTTTAAGGATTCATGCGTATCTTAATGTATAAAAACATGGGAAAATATTACTCATTTATTTTTAATATGTGAACTATAAAATATTTGGTAATATTTTTGTAAATTAATTTTTTTTATATAATGTGTATAAAAAATTGACCATATATAAAAATAAATAATTTTATCTTATAAAATTTAGATGAATCTTTTTAAAAAAATAGAAATTAGTTAATTTTTTATAAAAACATAGAAAATTAAGTAATCTTTAATCTAATTAATCCTAAAACAATGTGTCCATAATCAAATGTTATAGACAAATATAATATGTTTTTTTTAATATGTACATGCTACTACTCAAGACATTTTTTTTATGATGTTTTAAAATTACATTAATATATTGTTAAACTTGTCTTTAGACATTATGCTATTCTTTTATGTATGTAATTGAGACAACATAGTAAAAGTGTAATTTTTTCCTCCTTGAAATAGACATGTATCTTTTTTCTTTTAAAGCAAATGAAGAAAAAACATATAAATATATAATTAAATAAAAAGAAAAAATATATATAAAAAATATAATTAAATACAAAACCATAAAGGAAAAATAACATGCCACGATGGTCAGTATTCAACTATATCATTCCAATGAATTATAGCGAGGTCTCGTGGAGGGGTCGTTTATCTAGAGTGGAAGATGCTGGTCAAAAGCGATAGTTAAACTGCCAGTGCTCATAATGTTTTCATAGCATATAAAAAAAAAAAAAGAGTACGGTATCATCCTTTTTGTTCACGGATGTGAAAAATAATTAAAAAAAAAACAAAACATTTCACATGACATACAACCGTGCAAAATAGTTAAAAAGCATGATGGTTATTTTTTAAATCAATGCTCCATATGCCTATATATATATATATATATATATATAACTTTTATTATTATGGAATGGTTTATTATTATGGGATGGTGGTAATTATAATTATTGATTTAAATTAAATTTAATATGATTTAATATTATTAATTTTTTATAATTTAGTTTTAAAAGTTAATTTAATTAATTATTTACATAGTTGTACAAGAATGTTCTTGGTATTTTTAACATTTCTGAAACTTATTTTTAAAGTTTTTGGAATTTGGGAATGGGTAAAAAAGTCTGGGAATTTTTTTGGGAACTTAAGCAGTGAACAGTCTTCTTATTGTAAAAGTCAGATAAACTGTCTCTAATGGCAGATATATATGTAATCTGGAACATAAATAGTATATTGTTTAATATAAGTTTTTTCCTTATTTTGAAAAAAACTTTTTTGGGAACTTGGTCTTAGTTTTTTAAGAATTTCAACACTTGAAGCTTGGGAAGGGGTTTCATAAATAGAGAGCTTTAAATTAAAATTATATTTATAAATTTTTATATTAATCATTATCAATTTTCCATATTGTTAAATTCAAATGTAAATATTTTTATTACATTGTTACAAACACATAATTTATTATAAATAATTTTATTATATTTATTCAAAATATCACTATAAAACAAATGACTAAACTACACTTATTATTTCAAAAAATATTTAAATTAAAAAACTTAGTAACACTCACTTTATAACTTTATAGTTGTGGATATGAAAAACTTTTCCTTATAGTTGTGGATATGAAATTTTGTTAATGCATGTATGTTTTCCTTCAAGCCCAAACTAAATATGAAATAAATCACCATGGTGAGCATTTGCTCCAATATGTTTGCTATCAACCAACAATATCATTAGCTTTTATTGTATTTTCATATTACAAGAGTTTAATACTATTTAACTTTTTCCAATCAAACAAAAATAATACTTTAAATTTATCAAAATATTTTAAGTTTAATTTTAAAAAGATGTTAAAATTTTATATATATTTTTTTGTTTATTATTGTCTAATAAAATTTCTATTGATATTAAAGTGTAAGTATTGTGTTAAATATATTGATATAATTATTAAAATAAATTAAATTAATAATTTTAATATTGTATTTGTTCCAAAAAATTCTTATTCATGATTAATTTTCCATTTTATTGAAATAAAATTTAAAATATATCATTATCTCAATACATCATAATCTAAAATATTTTTTTAATATTTTTTAATATATAATATATATAGATTAAGGGGATTTCACTTGCAGACTTATCAAATTTTTTAACATATAATATATAAATTATGTGGATTTCACGTGCAAACTTACCACAATCGAAGGGCTGAGTATAAAGCCTTTCATTTAATTTTCTCCGAGATTAAATTTTTGTGTGCAGCAGAAGGCTTGGATTTGGGAGAATTGAACCCTCGGTCTCTGTGACGATTACTGTTATGAGAAAAGACATAATCTCGTTGTCCAAGGTTTGGAAGGACTAGAGCAAACAGAGCCCGTCGAATGAACATAATTATGATTATCGCAAACTGAAATTAATCTTCGATCGTTGCACCGAACTGTCAAAGTCTTCACAGTTTTAAAACATTTTCGCCTTTTCTTGCTACCATGCTTTTCTCGTGGCGGTGTCTTTTAGTACATTTGTCTTACTGACTAGCAATGGTCGGTGTAAGGGCTCGATGTACGATTACTATAGGTGTCAAGTGGAGAAATCCTACCATTATCAAATTACATTATTGCAAGTGGGGCCTCCATTGCAAGTGGGGTCTCCATTCATTCACTAATTTGTCCTATTCGCATAAAATTAATCTTTTAAGCAAAGATCTTGTTTTATGACGCGGTGTATATTAAAATTTACATTTGAAATTTAGTATCGTTGAATTTGATGTATAATTAAATCTTTATTTTTAAATTTTTAATTGAAATTTTAAATAATAAAATTTGTTTATATCTAATACGATTGTGTTTCTATAACTTTGTTTGAATCATTTTTCTATATTTGATTATATATATAAAAAAAAGTGTCCATGTGAATTGTTTTTGAATTGTTTTTATATTTCTTAAGCATGCAGGTCATGAAACCTAGTTGAACACAAAATGTTAGATAATATAACTTTTTATTCATTAAAAAAAGGTTATATATTGTAAATGTTGTGAGAGCATTTATAAAAATTCATATATTAGGGGCATTAAATAATTTATTTACTTATGATACAAAGAAAAAACATCGAAGAAAGAGTATTAATGAGTAAAATAATTTCAGTTTTTATTTGATTTATTTCTTTTTCATTTTAACCGTAAGTCATCCCCTTTTCCATAAGCAATAAATGTAGATCGAAACTTGGATTTCTAAGATTCTAATGGTGTGCCAACTCCATAGAGATTCTTAAGCCTCTTCATTCTCTTTGATGGTGCTTCATTTGTAATTATAGCCATTTAGAGGGAAATCCCAATATTATTGTCTTCTTCTCTATCCGCATTAATGGGCATTGATTCTTCAACTTGCTATTTTAGGCATCCATTAGTGTCCTTCTCTTAAACCATTTTGTGTTGATTTTCTATATTCTATTCTTCCTCATCATATGGCAGTTGTTGCTTAAAGGATTGTCATCCCTTGGGTTTTGGTTTATGTATTTTTCTCCTTTTAATATAAGCTAGTTCTCGAGGACATGAATACTGCAAACGTCTTGTTTGTTGACAATTTTGGCACCAAAAAGATGTATTTTTATAATCCAATTCACAAGTCCATCTGGAACCACTTCTTTAAAGTATCAATTTATCTAGTAATCCCTTACTAATGTTGATCTTCACACATATATGCACATATGTAAAATGACAAGGATTAATTTGATCTATCTCTGTTATTATATATCTTCCCAAATTATTCTCAATGTATTAAAAATTATGAACCCCCAAAAGTGCATTGGTTGATTTGGGGGGAATACCCAAACAAGGATTTTGTTGGAAGGCATGTTGGATGGGTTAAATTTTGGGAAACATGGGGTAACAAAAAGCCTTCTTTTGCGCATAACCATGGAGCCTCCTCAAAAATTTTATGATAATCAACAATATTATAAAATTGAACAATATAAAATTTCGAAAATTGTAAGACGTACCTTATTTTTTCTAATTTAATTGTTTTCTTTTATGTTCCGATATTTAAGCCAATCCTGAAAATCTCTAGCCTAGCCACTTTTGAAGCCTATGGTGGCTACTACTCATACTTTAACCAAGAAGAGAGCCTTGTCCTTACTCAACTTTAGTGCTTTGTGCTTGTAATCTAAAATATTGAATCGTGGCTTTAGACTCCATGGAAGTATTTTCAACTTCAATCAAAAGAATGGGGTAATGAGTGTTTCATTTAACTTTTTCGGATTTGTTTAATTTTATTCCAAGTTTCATGAGAGACGCTACAAGCACAATGTTCATAGCCATAAAGAATACCCAGGATAACTAAAGTATTGAAAATAGACATTTTTTAATCCAATGCTACAACTCAAAGTTTTTACATTTGTTCTTAAGTCCATAATAAGTTTTCCAACCATCGGTTATTATTTTTTCCACATTGTGGTTCATGTTCAAATGGAAATTAAAGGCTATGCATTGATACATGTAAGATTGCAACACCTCATAAAAGGTGTTAGCAACATACATAATAGGGAGATAAATTCTTTTATTCGATTTAATTATCATAATCTTGGTTTTTATCAATATTAATGGTTAGCTCATAATTTTTTGCAAAATTGTTGGAGAGATTTGAGTTTCTTGTAAAGTTTTTCAATAGTTTTTGCAAGAAGAACAATATAATTAGCATATAGAAGGAAAAAAACACATATACTAATGTTAATGTAATTTCTGAATATTTACAAGTGAAGCAATGCGTACCAATTCTTAAGGAAAATAGAAAGAAAAACAATGGCATACACATAATACATAGATAATCTTGGAAACCCTTAACCAAAAAATCTAGCCTAACGTAGAGCCACCCTCTCTCCTCTTCATTGTATTAACTTCACCATTCAAAATGCAATGTTTAGGTATTCATTGGAATAAAAAACTCTAATATACTAACTTGGATTATATTACAACCACAATCCCTTAACTAAGATTGGATTACAATGGGCCAAAAAACAAGTAGCTGAAAAAGCACAAAAAAACCCCTATTTATTTTATTTTTTCAAGTCATTGCCTTGAACCCTAGATAATGCTTGTGGATAAATGCATAGTCCACATGCTACAACTAACACCTCGTGTATGAATTAACAATATAAATGCAAAGAAGATAACATATATACAACATTCTCCCACTTGTTTTTTTGTTTGCAAAATAGAGGGGCTCGAGATTTATAAGGTCACAAATTCAGAGTAGAAATTCCCATTGATTCTCTAAGCCAATATAACTTCCTTACATCCATGAGTGGATTCCATATACTTAGCTTTTGTAGTTGAAAATGAAACTATGACATGCCTCTTTCTCGTCAAACTGATTTCTTCACCAAACAGGTTAGAAATGTAACCACTTGTAGACATTTCATGGTCAATATCTCCAAATGAGTCTGCACCAATAAAGCCTCACGTATCTCTCTCTCTAGTGAGGCCCAAGTATTCTTTGGTACTATATTTTATAATATGAAGTGCCACACAAATATCTGAATACTATATTTACAATTGTCCAATGTTCCTTCCCTAGTCTTGACATATACCTGTTCAAAACTCCCATTGCATAAAAAAGGCCTAGTCTAGTGCATACCATAGAATACATCAAAATTCCAACACTTTCATATGGAACATAGAACATATCCTCTACTTCTTCTTAAACCTTGATTGCTTTAATTCTTCTTAAACCTTGACCACTTTACATTCCTATATATTAAACCTCTACAATCATTGTCTTAACATATTTCCTTTGATTGAACTAGAGTTTCCTATTTGATCAATCTCTTTTGATTTCCATTCCCAAAATAAAATTTGCACTAGTACCAATATATTTCATATCAAATTCAAAAGACAACCGAGTTTTGACATCCTTGATGATTTCCTTATTGTTTCCAATCAATAACACATCATTAACATACAAGACCACATAAATAAAATGATCACTAATAAGCTTGGAATAAACACAATGATAATCTTCGCTCCTTGAGAAACCAAGTCCCACTATATAAGTATAAAATTTTGACACCAAATTCTTCGAGATTGTTCAATCCATAAAATACTTAATCTTTCATACCATCTCCTTCTTTCCCTTTAATGAAAAAAAAATTGGTTGTTTCATGTAGATTTATTGTTCAAGATGTCCATGTAGGATTGTCTTCATAACATTCATATACTCTACTTCAAGAAAACAATAGACAAAAGAAATATAGTAGAAGTTAATTTAGCATCAAGAGAAAATTTTCACCAACATCAATTCCCACCACTTGGGAATATCCTTGTTATAGTCTTAATTTCCATCCTACAAGACAAAAGGGAATCCAACAGAAGGAGATAGCCCAAACACATCCCTTACTTGAGATTTAAGACCTTTTTTAGGGTCGTCGTTGGAAACATAGGGTACATCATGTGACTATAGTCGTTGGAAATCAATAGTTCAACAAGTGACTATATGTCAAACCTTCAAGATTCGACGAGTTACAAAAAACTAAGCGATGGGTCAATTGTATATTCATGTCATGAGCTTAGGAACTCACATCATTCGAGTTTTCATTGGGTTATAGAAGATCTAGAAGCTCTCCCAAGCCTCTTCCAAGGATCTATATAATTAAGGTTAGTCTTGAGCTTGGTGGAGGATCATTTTGTAGAGTTATGTTGTCCATTTGTAGAGGGGATTTTTCTATTCACAAAAACTAGAAATCAGAGTGCCTAGCCTCATCAAGAAGTTGAGGAGAAGCAATGAGCCAAAGGGCAATTGCATCAACATCCAAGGTATGAAGCTTTGATGTTATTTACTCATGATTAATGAATATATCATCAGTTTTCCTCCTGAACATGTTTGTATTTCATTTGCAAATGTTTGGATATGATCTTGTGATTGATAGATATGAGTAGATACAAGTAGATATAGGATTCTAACACCAAGTAGATAGGTGGAAAGGCATTGTTTGTATTTTTTGTGAAGGAAGAATATTGTGGAGACTGGAGTGGGAACTTCATATTTGCATCAGTCAGGCTATACAAAGGACAACCTACAGATTAAGGTACACTATTTCTACCACTCCTTAGGTTGGTTGTGAATCTATCTGCTTGAGTATAGGAAATCCATATGAATCTAGCCATCTTTTTGTCTAGGATCAATAGGAATATCCTAGGGAGATATTGTAATCCATCCTATGATATCTCTATGATATTTATCCCATAACATAACCGATGACTCCATTGGGAAGGATATTTTGATTCTTCTCTAGAATCCCTTTCCTGAATACAAATATTCTTCCATAGGTATAGATATCTTATATCTATTAGATATGATACAAATCTAACGGATCCAGAGTAGATACTTTTAGTAAAAAAAAAAACATAGTCACTTATCGCATTATAGGGGTTAGGCGACTATAGTCGCCTGTTGAATAGCTCGTGTCTCATGACTATCCCATTAAATTGGGAAAATTACAAAGTTTCCAAGCTTCTAAGATCAAATCTGATCCATCTAGTCCCTGAGGTATCTATGGGTTTTTTTTGTGAAAGATTTACCTATGTTTGAGTTGTCTGTTCACATAATTTATCCTCATTTGTTGTTTGGAGTGTGATTGGTTTTGGATTGCTTGGATAGGCTTGCTTGTTTTTTGGTTATCCTATTAAGTTGGACAGTGAACCCAAAAAGATGGACAGATATGGTAGTGTGTGATATAGATTGCAGTAGTTTTCCCTTTTGTAAGTTTTATTCATTACTAGATCTAGCCTTTAAAGTGAGTTTTGGATGAGATCTTGTAGTGACATTGGACTGGGTTGTTTAGCATCATTTTCAGTTTCCTACATCCCTCTTCTTGTTGTTTGATGTTTTCCATTTGCATTTAGATTCTCGATTAGTCTAAGAAACGTTTTTCATTATATTTGGAAAAAGAACAAAAACAAAATTTATTTGCATGCTGGTGTGATTTTGAAGCATTAGAATTGTAGTGCATTGTGAGAGTGTTTGGCTTCCATTTTGGAAAATATTGGGTCTGAAATTGTTTGTGAGGTTGCTTGGTGTGAGAGGTTATGTTTCTAAAGTTTGCAAAGAAAAGGAAAAATTCTCTTTCATCTAAGTGAATGAATTACATTGTCATTTTTTCATTTTCTTGGTTGGGTCAATAGTCGTAACTTCACCAAAGTTTCATCCATCTCCCTTTGAATTTAAAAACAACCATTAAAAAGAATTGAATAATTTAAAATTCATTAGACATTTTTCTTTTTTTAGTAAACCAACATTAGAGAGGCATAGGGCCTTGGAATAGGACTGGAGAGTGAACTCTCCAAGGCCACAAAAATGAAACTTAGGAGGTATTAAAGAGTGATAAATCCATTCTTGCAACTAGTGTGTCAGGAAGCTCCTCTAAAACAAGAGTCAATAACAAGGTCGTATTGGGGTAAGTAGGGATATTACTCCTCTCTCTGTGTTTTGGTGTTTCCATTTTTGCTTCGATTGCTACATATACAGGGGTTTCATTGGTGTAACACCTTCAGAGCTTCAAGATTTATTACCCTTCCCTTACATGTGATCAAACCTTTGACTATTCATTGGTCATTGATTGTGAGGTGGTAGCCTTAGTGAACTTTCCTAGGGAGATACAGAGGTGACTAGAGGTGGGATGTGCATGTTTTACTTGGGGAAAACGTTCATTCATGGTCTCATTTTACTCGGGGGGTACCTTCCTTAATAAAGGGTGCTTGGACTAGTTAAGATTTTTTCACGTAGATCATCATAACTAATATTCATATCTATTCTAGCCAATCTTGTGGGGACTTTATCTCCCCCATAGGGTTGATTTTCAGAAGGCCCCCTGAGCCATTGGTTTTCTTGTTGCTATCCTAGATTTGATATGGGTGTGCTCTTTGATTATGAGTCTAGGTCAGCCATAAGCTGAATTTTGTTTGATTTTCACTTATTATTTTCACCATGGTTGAATTACCACACAGATCCTATTGGTGATGAGGACTAGAACCCATCAAAAAGGAACAACCACCTCTCAAGTGAGGCAAAGTAGGTGACCAATAATTCTAAGGGTCTTATCTTTTATTTGATGATATTGGTTTGGTTGAAGTGGAAGTGGTAGATGAACATCCTCCACCCAACTTTAACCCTCCTTTAACTAATCTAGATGCACCTCCACTTGTCCAGGTAAAGGAGATATTTAGTGATCCTTTTTGTTTGTTTAGCAATCCTCCCACCATGTCAAGACCAAGTGTTTCGTCCATTGTAGCTGAGTCATCGAGCTGATATTCAAGTGGGACTGGGGGAATCCCTGTGATGTCTACCTTACCTTCCCTTAGCACCATTGGACCTACACCATACATCCCTTTTTCTACAGGTCCCTTGATCTAGGGGACACTCACCATAACTTCCTTTCCACCTGTCAATTTACCTAGCATTTAGACACCCATATCATCCATTTTGATGCCCACAATTGGATCCTCTTCCAGCAGGGGGACAAGCCTTGGTTTCATAATATGGGGTGGAATTTCATCCACCTCTACCATTCTTACGAGCCAACCCACATCGTCGGGGGTTATTTTACCTTTCAGATGGAACATTCCTAATGGTTTTGGGGCTATCCTTAGTCAGGATGGGGGAAGTAATTTGTTTGGAGGTTTCAAATTCCCATGGGTTAGCACACCTTTCTCTGGGGGCATGTCCCTTGGGGGAAAATTTCCACAATGGGGAGGCTTTCCCTTTGTTAATATATCAGGTTCCAGAGGGTTCTTCCCTGGTCCTACTTTTGGGAATGCTTTTCATGGAGGGTATACACCTGTCCCTGGGGGAAATCCCCTCATAGGTATGTTTGGTCTTGGGAGAATCCATGCTAATGAAAGTGCCACCATCCCAAGGGGCACTCACTCTTCAGGAGCACCTCAACCCTCCAGTAGCACAAACATAGGGGGACCAAAAGGTTCATCTGGGACAACAGAGACTATGTCTCCCTCCCAGTATTCATTTTCATCATTTCCTTCCCTAGAAACGTTAGACTTACCTTATTTTTCATAGTTGGCGAATGGCCCTATTTTCGACGACTCTTCATGGTCTGTAATTCCTACAAAGAAACCTTCCAAAATCCCAAAATTTGATGAAAAGTCAGGAGAATACCCCTCCACACACATCATAACGTATCACTTATGATGATCATCCAATAACTTAATGGATGATAGTGTGAGGTTGTGTCTTTTCCATATATCCCTGGCCGTAGTTGCTGTAAAATGGTACATTGAATTAAAAGGTATTTCCTCAAAAATTTTCAACGACTTGGAAATGACACTCTTAACACATTACCAATTTCCCTTATCCAAGTGGTATTGGTGGCCACCCACCTATTCCAACTGGCTCCTCATGTTTGTTCTTTTCCAGCATGTTCTTCTGTACTACTTTGTAATTGTGGGTTCTACACTTTTGGGCTGTCTGAATCCCCACACATCCTCCAGGTGGATATGGGTGGCCTCTCTCCTAATCCAACTGG
>CBVK0101823446.1:0-10114 GCA_900067695.1 Picea abies | reverse complement strand
CAGAACACCAGGTAGTGTTCTAATCCTTCCATCTATGAGCCTCAACTTGAATTTTTCTCAACCTATGATTATGGTTGTCGAGTCATCACCTAGGAAAATATTACCTCCATCATACCTTTTATATTCACAGAACCACTCCCTGTGGGGAGTCATATGAAAGGATGCACCTGATTCAACCAACCTTGCCTCATGATCTGCATGTGTGCTTGAAGAATCCAAGTACACATCCCCTCCTTCTTCCTTGGAGGTATTTTCTTCTATAGAAGGAGATTCTTCAGATGCCTTCTTTTTCTCAACTTTGGATCTATATTACTTCTTATAGTGCCCTTGTTTTCCACATCTCCAACATACCTTTACAAAATTTATGGGATATTTAGATCTACCCTTAGACTTATATCTCCCACTTGAGAACTTAGATCTATTTCTTTCCTAGGAGCATCCTCTTGAAAATAATGTGTTTTTTCTCTGTCCTTCCATATTCTTTCATCTCATCTTCTCTGACAACAAGGATGGGACTACTTCATCAAAATTCAAGGTAGTTGTATTGCTACCTATGGCCACAACTAGAATATCCCACGAGTCTATTAAAGAACACATTAAACTAATACATTTATCTTCATTTGAAATTTATTCTCAATAGATACTAATTGACTTACCACAGTATTGAAGGTGTTCAAATGCTCTGCCACTGAGTCTCCACCTCTCATCCTCAGGTTATACAACTTCTTTCTCAAGAATAGTTTATTAACTAAGGAATTATATGGATACAACTTCCCCAACTTATCCCATAAATTCTTGGTTGTAGCTTCCTCTAACACATTCAGTAATACTGAATCTGAGAGACACAGTCGGATTGTTCTCTTTGCCTTCCGGTCCAACTTTTTCCAGTCATTTATTGAAGTTCCTATAGGTGCAGTACCTGGATCTACCGCAATCCACTAATCTCTATCCACCAATAGATCTTCCATCTTGAGCTTCCATAGTTCAAAACTTTTCCCATTAAACTTTTGGATCTCCATTTTCGAATTTCTCACCATTTCTTTTCACCTGAAAAATCAATACCACATATCTCCCACTGTAACAAGGATTATCACAGCCCTGAGCCAAACCCTTGACCACAAAGGCGTCCCCCTGAAGCCAAAATGTAGATTTTAACCTTGTACAATATTTACTGTAAACATATTTTCAATAAAAGAATAAAAAAGAAACAATGGAAAATACAAACATTACACAGATATTTTTACCCTGGAAACCCAAACCGAGAAAACCAACATATTCTATATTCATTCATAGTGATACATTGTTTACAATACAATATACATATAGGATCCAAAGACATCCAAAACCCTAACCCAATGACCTGGACTAGTCAACAACCCTAATTCCTTAACTGGAAATAGAAAACCATTGGAAAAAACCATGTGTCAAAAAACCGCCCAACAATGGACACGAAAATCAAGGCAACACGAAAAATGAGGCAAAAATGTGACACATTTTTCAAGGATTTTTTTTTCTTGGGGAAATTGCCCTTGAACCCCCGCGCGGGGGGATTTCTCCCCCCAATGCAACATAGAAACTGACTACTCATGAAAAGAATATAACAAATACCCAACAAAAAGGATCCAGTTGCAATAGGTGGGTGGCCACCAATATCCACCTGGATCAGTATTGGAGCACTTGTTAATAAATGCTTCAAGTGTCGAAAACTCCTTTCACAATACAATGTACATTCAAACTTCACACCTTTCTTTTGCAAGGAACTGATTGGGTGTGCAATCCTTGATAATCCTTCAATAAATCTCCTATAGTAACCCGCAAGGTCCATGAATGACCTCACCTCCCAGACATTCCTTAGTGTTGGCCATCCTTCAATAGCCCTTATCTTTTATGGATCCACTGCTATCCCTTATTCTAAAATGATGTGGCTCAATAAATGAATTTATTTCCGATAGAATGATCAATTTCTCAATTTGGAATACAACTGATGCTCCCTCAATATTTGTAATACCATACTCAAGTGTTTCTCATGCTCTTCTTTAGACTTAGAGTATACAATAATGTCATCCAGGAAGACAATGAAAAACTTATCTAAGTAATCCATGAAAATTCCATTCGTTAAACACATGAATACCACTGGTGCATTTGACAATCCAAATGGTACCACTGTGAACTCATAGTGGCCATACCTTGTTCTGAAGGTAGTCTTGCTAATGTCTTCTTCTTTAATTCTCACTTGATGATAGCCTGACTTGAGATCAATCTTGGAGAATATTTTTTCATCTTTGAGCTAATCAAAGAGGTCATATATTCTTGGAAAATGATACTTTTTCTTCATATTTACCTTGTTCAACTTCTTGAAGTCTATGTAAAGTCTCAAATTTCCATCCTTTTTCTTCACAAATAATACTGGGCCACACCAAGGTGACACACTTGGGCATATGTACCCCTTTTTTAGAAGTTCTTCAAGTTTCATTTTCAATTCCTTTAGCTCTGGTGTACTCATCCTGTAAGGAGTCTTAGATATTGGAGATGCTCTCGACATCAGATTGATGGAGAAGTCAATATCTCTCTTGGGTGGAAATCTTGGTATTTCCTTGAATACATCTTCGAACTCTTTTAGAACTACATAATATTCAATAATTGACATCTTCTATTTAGGTGTCTCTTCCATATGTGCTGTGAATAATTGACACCCTTTCTTGTAACTCTTCTTTAGCTGCAAGGATAAAATTTCTCTGAGGGTTACTGCCATGGGAATTCCTTGTAATTTTCTTAAATTCCCTTTCTCGTCTAAGAAATTCAATTCCTTATTATAACAATCTATGACAACATGATGTTGGTCCAACCAATCCATACTATTTGCACCCAATTCGTCATTTGGTGAGCAAATAAAGGGTGCTTACATGCCCAGTTGGGTCTTGCTGAGCATGACAGCTGTAGAGGAAAGGGTTAGAAAAAGAACAACAAAACTATAAATAAGAATTAAATTAAAACAAACTAAAACTATGAGCATATGGATAAATAAATAAAAACATAAAAAGACCAATATCACCAATGTTTTGAGCTAGTCTATTGATGAAATCAAAGCACAATGAAGAAAGGGAACTATGGTTCCTTCTTCTTCCAAAGGAAGGCTCTTGAGGCCCTCACAAACTTGCTCTCCTTACAATAAGAAAATGAGAATGATGGTGAAAGAAAGCACATCCACTCAATGTAGAGGTGGATAGCTCAATGAAATGGTGCCAAAGGTGTTATTGTCAAGGAGTGAGTCCTTAAAATAATCTAGGCAGCATAACCTTACATGAAATTCCTTGAGAAAATGATGTTTCCTCATAGATTTTTATAGCATAGCATTGGAACTCCTTTGAGGTGTGAAAAGGGGCTCTTTAGGGCTTAATTAGGTCTTTGACCAGCCTACCATGCGGATTCATCTCAGATTTGGGAGTCAAATCGGCTTGGGAGCTGATCCATAAGTGGTTGGGAGGCCGACCAATTCCATAAATGCGCCGTTTAGCAGGTGCGCGGGTTTTTGCGCCAACAGTCGCACATCGTGCGCGCATGCGTGCATTGTACATTCCTGTTCCGCGCATATGCGTGCGCACCCAACTTCTGTAAAGCGGCCTTCAATTTTTGGTTACTTTGTATAGTTTTTGACCCTTTTGCAATGCTATGAAATTAATTCAGTGCCATGAATGACTTCATTCTTGTTTGACGATGCTGAGTTATTGTCACCATGTGCGGACAAAATTTCAGTGATAACAGATGCCCCCTGATGGATGAGGTTAGGAGCATACGTATAGCCGAAATCCATCAACGTTTCTTTTACTGAGAATGGTGTTGTAAGAGAGAGCAATAGTGAGACCATGTAGAGAAATCCTTTGGAGAAGAAAGGAACTGGTAAAACCCGACCTTCCAAAAGGTGTGTAACCATATACAACTGTGTACAAACGAGGCAGGCATGCCCCATGCTCGTTTTATGTAACTCTGACAAAAGATGACGGAAGTGTTGGTGTGGATGACTGCAGCGCCCTCGGGGGTGGTAATAATAAAGGCAGAAGACCATTCTGCAAAGGAATATACTCTGAACAAATAGGCAATGATCGCGGTAATAAACAACGATGATGATATGGGCATTGATGGCCCTACCAGGTTCAGAGGTCTTCGACAAATGATAAAAAGAACTGCAATAGTCACAAAGTAAGACCCACCATAACATGAGAAAGTGTTGGCGTCGAATGTCATGGGGGCCAACGACAGCAGGGAGCAATGGTGTTTCACCCTGTGTCGTCCGAGATCTCTCATTAAATGGAGAATGAGAATCAAGATACTGTCGCCCTTCTGGAAAAAGTGTGATGTTGTCGACAAAAGGGGAATGTGACTCCCAGAGGCAAAGGGCTCCATAGAATCTACTGATGTGAGGAAGTGGCAGAGGTACATGGACGAAGTCAAAAAGTGGGAAGACTCAAGACTGCCCTTGGTTGGAGGGTGGATGATACAATGAGTGGCCACAACCATGTGACAAGGTCAAGTGTCAGGGGGATGCCAAGATCGAGGATAAGTTGTGCCAGAGGCGGGACAAGGTGAAAAAATTCAGAGGGTAAAGGTAAGTGACCTGGGTAGTACTCTGAAGATATGGACGATGATGACAAGGGTATATGAGAAGCAATGCTCCAACCAAGGGTGACATGGGTTGCGTGTGGCCAAAAAGGAAGCAAGTCGCCAATGGTGATGACAAAAGAAAATGTAATGACTGAAAATAAAGGCGTTTGTACAATAAATAATGAATAATTTGGGAAAAATGTACAAATACAGAAATGGGTGCCCCAGTGTGAAATGTGTGCCCCAGGGAGGGCAGAATTGTCTTGGAAAATCGATGAAGGGTGGGGGCCCCATTGGTGAGTTTCTGTATGAGGTAGGTGAAATGAGGGTAGGTTTGCAGATGGGCAAACTGATTGTGGATGAAATGGAGGGTTCATGATACTACGGAGATGCAGGTAAAAATAGAACCATAAAGAGATAATCTGGGAGTCTAGGTGGGAAAGCTAGAAAAATGAGGAGAAGGAGTATGTGGCTGATTCACAACATGATGAAAGACTATCGGGACTCCCATCCCTAAAGGGTAATGAAGAACATCATGAGTGTCAACAGTGCCAAAAGGTGCTATGAATGGGACAACTCATGTGGGTGAGAATGCTACCGGGTTACAGTATCGAAGATGCAAATGGAGGCGTGGGTACAGTAGAGCCAGAAATGAGGATCCTAAAGGCCAATATCAGGGGGTGCGACTGGAAATGTAAATGCAATTCAACGGGAGAGACTACATGCCAGTGCTGAATATATACCTGAAGGGATGGTGTTGATGATCGATGAGCAAGTACCTGTGCACATAACAACCAAATACCCAAAGTGAACAATATCTGAAGAGAATCAAAGATATGAGCATGTATTTGACAAATGTGACAATGCGCGTGCGTACCTAACCATGATATGAAAAAAAGGTGTCGCGGGGGCTCGAGATGAAAAGTGACCCAGGGAGAGTTCGAGCGTTGTAACTCTTCCAGTATTTCCTCGTTGCATTGGAAACAACGGGAATATAAGGGGTTGTGAGGAGTGATCTCAGCGCTGGTGTGATTGTCCCCTGTAGGAGAAGCAAGGGGAGTGGTACAAGCAGATGGTGAGGGTTCACTCGACATGAACCATATGTTGAAGTACTGAGGAGTACCTGTGGTGGTTGGGTGAAGAATTTCCGTAGGAGAGTTGGGTGGGTTACGGGGTAAATCCTCAGATACGTCATCTAAGCACCAAGGAGGCATTGGGAGTGCCTCAGGGTCAGGTGAAATGATCGGAAGAGCCTCGAGTGACGAGGTAATGTCAATTATCGCTTCTGCGAGTTGGTAATGCAGGGTTAATTAACGTTGCCTGTACGCAAGGATCATAGGACATTGGTATGTGACATGATCCAACGAATCACAAAGGGAACACGGGCATCTCAAACGTTCATTGACGGAAGTGGTGACATAATGAATGTCAGTGATGTTTGTTGTAGAGGACGTAGCAGGGCGTGGGTTGTTCTGAAAGTGCTGGCGTACAGTAGCTAATGTCTGCCGGAAACGTGGCAGTGTTGGGCAATGATGGGTGTAATGGCCATGCTCAGAACAAATAGCACACGCGAATTTGGTCCTCAACCCTTTACTACTGGAAGGTTGGGTGGTAGCAGTAGGACTAGAAGTAGTGATGGGTGTTGTGGGAGTGTGATTGAGGGGAATCAAATTCCGTAATTTTGGTAGTGATGGGCAGTTGTTGGTTTGGTGACCCTATTTCTCACATAGTGCGCAAGGTGGTGGGATGCGTGGAGGAAGTGGAGCTGTGGGCTCCTTCTTCTTTCTCCTCCCACCAGCTGGAGCAGGGGGGGTAGGGAGTATGGGGGTAGTGGGGGTGAGGACGGGAATCGTCATGGGGAAGCCTTCCTGTGGTGGAAGGGATGGACGAGGGACCATCTCAGGTGGATGTAAATACCACACTGGAATTGCTAACACCATATTAGGTAGTGTGAGCGTTGCGGCTACGTAGAAAGCTTCTATACCGGGTGGAGGGTAAAAAAAGGGAATTTGAGTGAGGGGTTGGGGGACTGTCTCCCGAATGGGACTATGCCCCTGGGGGGATGTGGATTCATGGATGGTTGGGTCCAACAAGTGCACAGGAGGCTCCGTCTAGAGTGGTTCTGTGACTATTGAGACGTCAGGAATGACTGAAACCTCCTGAGGAGGAAGAGAATCCTCCGTGTGAGTTCCGTTAGATGAGATGACACATACTTGATTAGGGGGAAGGAGTGGTGGTGCTCCATGGTATGTCCCTAATAAGGATGGATCTTTGAAAATCCCAGGACCCATCTCTACGAGTGGGTAGGTGTCCCAGTTTGTGTGAATGAGGGGAAGAATGTTATCGAGATTGGCAGATGGGTTAGTCTCATAATGCGAGACTTGGTCGATGGTCACAATCTTTCCGTTGTGAGGGAACATGATTGTCCGAAAGATGGAATATGCCACTGCCTTCATAGCATACATGTAGCTACGTCCAAACAAGATATTGTAATCGAGTGGAGCGTCAATAACTTCTATGTCAATGAGAATAGTTTTTCCCCCAAGTTCCACGGGGACATTTTGGAAGAGCCCTTCAAGAGATGATGGTCGTTCGTCATAAGCTCGTAATGTGATGGAGGAGGTTATGAGTTCCGGGGAACCAAGCTTCTGCCATACTATTTTGGACATGATGCATGTAGATGCTCCTTCATCGATAATACACCGATGAATGGTGATGTTCCGTATTTTTACTGGTATTTGAATAGCGACCAAGGAGGGAAGACGAGGTTCGCAGCTATCAAGGTCAAAGGCGATGAGTCGAGTATCGGTAGGGTCGACTGCCCCCAAGGTAGAAAGTAGTGATTTTCGCTGTGTAGGACAAGTCTGGAGGAATTCCAAGACTGACATGGCAGCCAGGGATTGCGCTAAGTCGTCTACCAAGCTATAATTATGAGCTGCCCTAGCCTGTGCGTTGTGAACATTCCTGCGCAATGGGATGCGAGGGATGCGTAATGGGGGTTCGGCGGAAGGGCGAGGGATCACCAACGGGGGTCCCATCGGTGTAGGGTTTGTCTCTGGAGAGATAGGAGTAGACTCGGCTGGTGTCTAATACTGAGGATTCTGTGTTTGCAGAAGGATTTCTTCCTCACAGGTGAGGAGAATCGTTCACTCTGCTGGATTGTTAGGGTTGTGGTATCGACTCACCGGAGGTGGGGGATGCTGCATGTCTTGTTGGGTGTTTATTACACCTTGATGTGGGATAGGATTTTGTAGCATGGCGGGAGGGGGGTGTTTCACATACTATTGTGGCACCTGTTGAGGGGCGGTTTGTGCAGGGGTATGGGGAAGACTCCCCGAGTCTTTCAACCATTTGAAATCAACGATCTGGGGGAAATGGTGAGTGTAATGACCGAACTTGCCACAAAGAGAACAAGGGTGGATGGTTTTAACATTATTTCTCCCTTAGCATTTGTTGTTATTTCCCCCTTGGGGGTTTTGGTTCCCTTGGTTATGATTTCCCCCAGTGGGTTGGTGCTGTGGGGGTTGATTCCCACCTTGACCAGGGTTATTGTTATTCATGTTCCTTCCTTTCTTCTTGGCATTGTTCGAAGGATGAGTTGGGTTGGCTATGTTTAACTGTTCAAAATTTTGGTATTGTTGAGCAGCAGAGGGTTGAACAAAATTTACCCCTGCATGTGGATGTGGGGGAGCCATGGGTTGTGGGGGACCAGGAAACAGGAAGTATGGATTCTGTGGTGGTACCGATCCATAAGGTACATAGGAAGGCGTAGCTCTTTCACTAGTCCTATAAGCTGATGTTGAGGGGGTACCACTGGTTGTGGGAAGAGGTGGATGTATGGGAGGTGTCGGTGGTGGTCCACTAATGGGTGGGGGTATAGCAATAGGATATGGCTGTTGATAAGGGGGTGGGGGGTAGTATGAAGTTCCCCCGTAGGCCGGCGAGTATTGAGGTGTTCCATACATTGGTGGTGGTTGGGGTTGTGGACCATGGTGTGTGGTGGCACCTATTAGTCTGTTTGCTAAATGAGACATCCCAGGTTTGTCTTGACCAAATGGCATGGGTTTGGGGATATCAGGAAGTACTGTGTACAAGTACCTCGACTGTGCGTAAATGAGATCATACTGCTGGGCTTTACTAATGGATTCCTCTTCAGATTGTGGGAAGGTGGAAGCGACATCCTTTCCAAGGAGAGAGACAAGTGATCTAAGAAACTAGTCGAGACATTGATGCTTGGTGGTTTCTGCTTTACACAAACTACGTCGCCTACGCCACTCATGAATGTGGTCAATGATGTGGGTGGATGAGGTTTGTTTGAAGTTAGACAGTAGTTCTAGACCATTTTCATGGCGGATGGGTAATTGGAAGAAAGTTAAAAATGCTTTGGCCAATGACTCAAAGGTTGTGTGGGACCCTGATTTTTCTTCGACATACCATTTGGCTAATGGGCCAGTAAGTGTGCATTGAAATAATCGCAGTCTGATGGAGTCATCCATAATGCTATTAGAAGAGCACCATAGGTGAAAGGTCATGACGTGGTTGGCGGGGTCATCCCCCGCCTTTCCTTCAAACTTTGGTATATCTGAAGGAAGTTTTGTTGGCATTGCAGGCCATGTGGCGTCATGTAGTATAGGATCATTGGTAATCTTGGTGAGATCCGGTATGTTGAGAGAGGCCAAATATGGCATCTATAATGGGGTGGTAGGATTAGTTCCAGCCATAGTGTTTTGTGAACCTGACCCTTGATGGGGAATAGGTGGGTTGGTTCTCCCTCCTTGAGAGGAAGTGGGTCCCTCGCTTCTGTACAAAGGAGAGCAAGTGAATGGATGACCTTGGGCAGTTGACCCAAGTAAGGTAGAACCAAGAAAAGCTAATCCTAAGATTGTAGCACTCACAGGAGTGTGTGAAGGAGGTACCGATGAACGGGTACGACCATATACTCCTCCTAAGATAGGAGGGAGGTTGAGCAAGCGTCGTGAACGATGGGGGTTCTGTGGTTCCCCTATGATGTCAGACTAGTTGTGTGAAAATGTGTGCAACAAGTGGTGAGAGAAATATAGAAACAAGAATCTTTGCTGTGACTGTTTTACACAATATATATATCAAATTCAAACTGTAATCAGATGTGCGTCATACATAAATGAGAAAGAAGCATATATGTGGGTAAATGGGTTTTGTCCACGTGGGGAAAAAAGAAAGCAAATGCTTGTGTCCTAAAAGATGTAACGTCCTTCCTCTCAAATAGCACTGGGCCTTCCAATAGTACTCAACAGTGGGGTCTGAAGTCACCGAAAGAGAAACTAGTGAAGGATGAAACAATTGGTTATAATGAGGGGTAGAGGGGTCATATCCCGAAAGATCTGGCGATATTTCCCAATAGCCACACAAAATCCAATCAAGGTGTGATTTCAGCCCACAATCGCCACCTGGGTAGATGTCCTAAAGTTGGTCACTAGGTACCTCGGTCCAAGTGCGACATTTAGATTTTCGGCCTAAGAAATGGGTCACGGGCTGG
>CBVK0101823445.1:0-11126 GCA_900067695.1 Picea abies | reverse complement strand
TTAATTCAGTGCCATGAATGACTTCATTCCTGTTTGACGATGTTGAGTTCATGTCACCATGTGCGGACAAAATTTCAGTGATAACACATACCATTTAGGAAGTCATAGGAACCTAAAGGTATGATCTTCAAATCTTCCTTGGTGCTCAATCCATTCATTTCCATTAGACATTCCTTAACCACCTCATTAATTTTTCTTTTAGCTCCTGTATCTAGTTGCACCATCCAAGGTTTTCCAAGCTTTCTTCTCGACAATTGAAATCTTTCCACCATATTAGAATCTAGATAACTATG
The DNA here is from genome assembly GCA_900067695.1 of Picea abies. Lineage (NCBI taxonomy): Eukaryota > Viridiplantae > Streptophyta > Pinopsida > Pinales > Pinaceae > Picea > Picea abies. The sequence goes on along the minus strand of CBVK0101823445.1, from coordinate 10,833 downwards.
AATAGCTCATGAATCAATTAAAATAGCAATGGTTTTTTTGTTAATTTTACCTTCCACTTAAATCATGCGTGACTTAAACTTAGCTTGCTTGTTATCCACAATTGCATAGATCCTTGGTACACTTCTACCCATGTCCTCCACTATTTTAGCTTGTTGTACATTGTAAGAAGTCTTTACTTTCCCACCTCTGTGAGGGCAATATCTCAACACATGATCTCCTCCACAACGCCAACATTGAATAGGTGGATTCCTTGGTATTTTCCCTATTGCCTCTATCATTATGGGTTCTTTATAGGTTAGTTGCCCCTAATAATTATTTTTGAATAATGGTGGCTTAGATCCCTTGTTCCTCTTCTCCATCATACTTTTCTTTTTGTTTTTCCATGTCCTTTGGAAATTTGGACTTCCTCTATGTTGATCACAAATGCATTTATCTCTCCTTATAGTTTCCTCTAGTGTCTTGGGATCCTCATATTGTATCTTATCACTGATAAAATATGGAAGCCCACTTAGGTACCTTTGAATCTTAACTTTCTCCTCTTTGATTAAAGAAACATACTTCAACAACTTTGAAAACCTCCTTTCATATTCATCTATGGTCATCCTCCCAATCTTTAGTTCAAAGAACTCTTTCATTTTATTATCATAGTATCGCTTATTCAAGTATTTCTTTTGGAAATACCTCTTGAATTTCCTCCAAGTGACCTTCTTCGCATCAATGTGTTGTACCTACACAAATTGATCCCACCACATTGATGCTTTTCCTTTGAGATGATAGATGAAAATTTTTCCTTCTACTTGTGAAGAGTAATTATGCAATTGAAAATATTTCCTCATTCCTAGCATCCATGTCTCTACGTCCTCATCCTTCTTGTGTTCACCATCAAATGTAGGAGGCTTGATTTTGTTCATTTACCCTTGTAGCTCATCCACCTAGACCTTTTCTTATGCTTCCTAAGAAGGGATGGATTGGAACTTCTGTGTGCTCTCTTAGTTGAATGCCTTGGATAATGATAGTTATGTCTTCCCACACTTATTGTTCTTCCCCTCTCATCGTGAGACCTTTGATTCCCTGATCTGCTTGACCCAGTCTCCTTATCCATATTCTTCTTTATTTTTTCCAAGCTCTGCATTAACCTGATGTTAAATTCTTCCTGCTTCTCCTTGGATTTCATAAGCCTCTCATTATCAATTTTATAATTTTGGACATCCTTTTGTAGACCTTTTATAGTCTCTACCAAGTTCATGCTTTCTTCCATGCCTCCTCCATGTACAATTGAATTTGTACCTTCAATGCCTAAACTAACATACATACCTTTGACCTTATCTTCATGGTTGTAAGCCCTCTGTGCATATTCCATGATTATGAACTCTGTTTTGATCCTGTTCTGATATAAATATTTCTAATTTTGCAAATGTGCAACCAACAAAATTTGTTATTCTTAATAATTCACAATTACATAAAATTTCATATGATTCTATTCCAATAATAAATCATGATTTTTTCTTTCATGAATCCACCCAAAAAGTCTCAATACTTATATTATTTTCATCTATGCAGACTCATGGACTGTTGGAAACATAACTCTCCCTTTCATAAATTCGTTCGAAGAGTTCACATACTTAACCATTTTCCATTTCTTTTGACTTGCGGATTCTTGGACTCACAAACTCACAGACTCATGGTAAGTCTCGTGATGAGTCCCAACACTTAACCATTTTTCCTTCTTCGCGGAATCATGGACTCATAATAAGTCCCAACACTTAGCCATTTTTCCATCTTCGCAGACTCACTTATTCATAATAAGTCCCAAAACTTAGCCATTTTTCCACTTCTTTGGACGTTCATACTCATAGAATCATGGACTCACAATAAGTCCCAACACTTAGCCATTTTTCCATCTTCGCAGACTCACAGACTCATAATAAGTCCCAAAAATTATCCATTTTCCACTTCTTTGGACTTTCAGACTCACAGAATCACAATAAGTCCCAACACTTAACCATTTTTCCATCTTCATGAGTTCACAGACTCATAATAAGTCCCAACACTTAGCCATTTTCTACTTCTTTGGAATTTCAGACTCACAGACTCGCAGAATAATAGACTCACAATAATTCCCAACACTTAGCCATTTTTCCATCTTCGCAGACTCACAGACTCATACTAAGTCCCAACACTTAGCCATTTTTCCGTCTTTGCGGACTCACAGACTCATTCTAAGTCCCAACACTTAGCCCTTTTTTTCCACTTCTTCGGACTTTTGGACTCACAATAAGTCCCAAAACTTAGCCATTTTTCCATCTTTGAGGACTCATGGACTCATAATAAGTCCCAACACTTAGCCATTTTTCCACTTCTTCAGACTTTCGGACTCGCGAACTCATGGACTTGTAACCTTTCTTACATAAGTCCATCCAAAAAGTCTCAACACTTAGCCAATTTTCCACTTCTTCAAACTTGCAGACTCACAGACTCAGGGAATCATAGATTTGTAACCTTTCTTACATAAGTCTGTCCGAAAAGTCTCAACACTTAGCCATTTTTCTGTCTTTGCGGACTCACAGACTCATACTAAGTCCCAACTCTTAGCTATTTTTTCCTTCTTCTTTGGACCTTTGGACTTGCGAACTTGTGGACTAACAGAATCACAGTAAGTCCCAATAGTTAGCCATTTTTCCATCTCCGTGGACTCACAGACTCATACTAAGTCCCAACACTTAGCCATTTTTTCCTTCCTCTTCGGACCTTTAGACTCCCAGACTCATGGAATCACGAAAGCCTAAAACCAATACTTAGATTATTTCATCTCTTAGCCTCTGTGAACCTACCATCATGTATGCAACAATAACAATTCATATATAGAATTTAACATCATAGGTTCCATGCTAGAAAACCCATAATTTGCACACACACACACAATTTCAATAAGTACATGAATGACACTTATCTCAAAAAATAATCACCAAATGCATCTAGACCTTCCATGTTTCTCCCAACCTTAGACCACACTACTCATAACTCTCAGCAGTGGGTCACTCTCAAGATGGGGATAAACTCTGCTGGGAAAAAGGGAATACTAAGATAGTCTAACGTATGTTAAGCAACAAAATTGCTCCATCCAAGGTGACAACTATTGCAAGTAGCCTACAGTCTCTCATTCCCCACATGCCTGTCCCACCCTAGGAAGTGTGTCCCTTCTTTGATCAACAGTCCCTTAGTATCCCCACTTCCCTTTTGGGGCTTTAGTAATAGGTCGAATAGGAAGTCTTAGAGCTGGTATCTATTTCCCAGTGCACCAAGGAACAACTCTAAGTAGTTTCTCTCCTAGAGAACTACTTACGGGCCTGGAAACCTACTTCTTCCATAATACAACCTATCAATTACTTCTTCAATTCATCTCCCATGCTCACAATACAAGTACAAGTTCCTTGTTATAGTTCAATACCATAAGGTATGACTCACAACTTCCTTTGTGAAGGAATAGTCAATACCGATCCTCCTCCCCCTTTGTACTATATATATATATATATATATATATATATATATATATATATATATATGCATATGTCTTTTTAGACACTTGGCACTCCAAGGGAATTCCTACTCCCTATTTTTGAGACTTAGGATATATATTAATATCCATTACTTTAGATTTAAGTAATAATATTATAATATTCCATTGGGATTAAGCCCCCTAGCTTAGCCCCTTCCTAGATACGGCGACCACCGAGATCTACACTCTTTCCACGACGCTCTTCCGATCTCATGGTGAATTCATCTTGTATTCCATATTTGACAATTAAAAAAAACTTAGTTTCTACATTCTCGCTAACTTTTTCCATATCGAATTATCAATATATCTTTTAAAGTTTTCATACTAGTCATTTTAATATTATAACCTTTTTATAATATGTTTATAATATTATATTTAAACCATAAATAATGTAGTGGTTAATTATACAATTAAATATATATAAAAAATTACATGTCAAAGCAATACATGAACATCATAACCATTTAATTATTAAAATAAAGAACACGCGTTATCCATTCCCAGTCCATCGCATATTCATTATGACCAGTAGAAATCAATTACAACGCACAAATTTAAAATTCCATTACATCGATAAGCAGTTGTATAAACGTTCTAAGTATTTTTTGGTTTTTTTTGGTCGAAATCTGGTGATGAATGGTTGGATCTACAGATTTTAGTGGCTAAGTTTATATAATCAGAGTGTCTAAGGGGTTTTTTAGCATGCTAAATCCATTTATGCATTCAGAAATGTAATTTAAACAACAAAAAACAACGATTTTGTCCAAATTTACATCGCATGCAAAAAAACCCAAAAAGTAGAATGTTTAGCAAACGCCCATTGATAATAATAATAAAAAAATGTACCTTATCATTTTACTTGATTGTGCAAAAAGAATGAAAAAAGAGTAGTAAGGTTGTTTCTGGCATTTTCTGTTATTAATCCAAAACAACATGACAATTAAAACTCCATTATTTTCACGAGCATTGACGTAGAAGCTTAACGAAACATGTATGGAACAATAACAATTCATATATAGAATTTAACATGAGAGATTCCATGCCAGAAAAACCATAATTTGCACACACATAGTAATTGCAATAAACACATGAATGACACTTATCTCAGAAAATAATCACCAACTGCATGCAGACCTTCCACGTTCCTCCCATTCTTAGACCGCACTGCTCATAACTCTCAACAATGGGTCACCCCTGAGCTAGGGATAAACTCTACTAGGGAAAAGGGAATACTAATCCAGTCTAAGGTATGATAAGCAACATAATTTCTCTGCCCAAGGTGCCAACTGTTGCAACTAGCCTATAGTCTCTCATTCCCCACATGCATGTCTCACCCCAAGAAGTGTGCCCCTTCTTTTATCAACAGTTCCTCAACTGCCCCACTTCCCTTTCGAGGCTTCAACAACATGTTGAACAAGAATTCTCAGAGCCCCATAGCTATTTCCCAACGCACCAAGGAACGACTCCGAGTATTTTCTCTCCTAGAGAACAACTTACGGTCCTGACAACCCTCTTCTTTCGTAATACAACCTGACAACCACTTCTTCAATTCAACTCATGCGCTCACAATACAAGTACGGGTTCTTTGTTACAGTTAAGTACTGTAAGGTACGACTCACAACTACCTCTGTGAAGAAATAGTCAATATTGATCCTCCTCCCCCTTCGCACTATATCCACACACACACACACACACACACACACACACACACACACACATGCATGTGTCTTTTCAAACACTTGGAACTCCAAGGGACTCTCTTGTCCCTATTTTCGAGACTTAAGACATATATTAATATCCATTAATTTATTTTTAAGGAATAATATTATAATATTCCATTGGGATTAAGCCCCCTAGCTTAGCCCCTTCCTAGAATCTTATCCCCTATTTCCCTTTCTAGGTGGAGTTTATCCCCCCATACTAATTTGTGGATTGGTATGCATGCAACAAAACATTTACATTAATAATATGAGTGTTTACATATTACAAAAATAGGCTCACTGGCCTTTAGCATGTAGGCTCTCCACCCTAATAATCACATGAGCCTTCTGGCCTATAACAACCTGGCTCACTAACCTATAAAACATTTACATTTATATGTACAACTGGGGTTCGGCCTAGGGATATTACAATGATGAAGGTATAATGCCATCTAGTATTTTGTGGCATGCTAGATTTGGTCATATCATTTATGACAATATTTGTTTAATGAGAAAGATTGGTATTTATGATCTACCTACCATTCCTAGAAAACTAAAACTATGTGATACTTGGTATTTATGCGGCCCTATGTATGTTCCTTCTGCAAATGGAAATACATATATAATTTCCTTTATTGTTGCTTACACTAGGATGTGTTGGGTGTATTTGATGAAAGACAAGTCACAAGCTTTTGAAACATTTAAAAATTTTCATGTATGGATTCAAAATGAAACTTGGTCTCGTATTGGATCTCTTTACACTAATAATGGAAGAGAATATACATATAATGAATTTTAAAATTACCTTTTCCAACATGGGATCAAATGCCAAACAAAAGTTCCATACAATTCTCAACAAAATGGTGTAGCTGAACGAATGAACATGACACTCCTAAATATGGTTCGTTCCACGATGTTTTTCAAGAATGTTAAATTGATGTTTTGGGCTGATGCAATTCTATGTGTAGTTTATGTCAAAAAAGGTGTCCATATCGTGCTATGAAAAAAAAGACTCCATATGAAATGTGGTATGGAAAAATCCCTTCGGTAAGGCATCTTAGGGTCTTTGGTTCCACCTGCTATGCATTGATTCCCAAGGAGCAAAGAAGCAAGCTTGATGCGAGGAGTCGAAAGTGCATATTCTTGGGGTACTCAAATACCACCAAGGGGAATCATCTTTAAGATGAGACAAATAAGAAGTTAATCCTTTCCAGAGATGTGATCTTTCTTGAATCCTCCAAGAAATAATAAATTGTTGAGAGGAAGATTGATCATCTGGACAAATTTGTTCATGTAAATACATACCATGAATTTGATGATGAGATTCCACATCTTGAAGGGGGTATCCCTATGTTGGGTCAATATTTGGAATCTCCTTGTGTAGCACCATCTCTCCCACATGAAAGAGTTCATGTCACTTCATCAGATACTAAAGTTCAGTTGGATGATGCGATCGAGAAGATTGAAAATTTGAGGCTTGATGAGAACTCAACACCATCTTAATCATCCTAGCAACCTAGACCATATCAGAAAATTCCACCAAAATGACCCACAAAAACACTTGAAAGTGTTCATGCTGATGAGATCAAAAATATAGGAATGATATTTTCCTCAAAATAAGATGGAGGTAATGTAGATAATTCAAACTCATATGATGTAGAAGATATGGATGTTTCATACGATTGTGAGTTGAATTTATCTACTAACCATGAACCGACTTCCTTCAAAGAAGCCACATCTCATCATGAATGGAAATAAGCCACATAGAAGGAATATGACGTTCTCATCAAGAATGGGATATGGAAGTTGGTGGACCCTCCATATGGAACCAAACTGATTAGATGCAAGTGGGTATTCAACAACAAGTATAGATTAGATGGCTCACTTGACAAGCACAAAGAAAGGCTCCTGGAAAAAGGATTTTCATAGAAAGAAGGTGTTGATTATGGGGAGACCATTTCCCCCACAACAAAATGGGAAACCATCTGCACTCTATTTTCCACGACAACATAGAATGGATGGAAATTCATCAAATGGATTTGAAGACTACTTTCTTGAATGGAGACTTGAAAGAGAATGTTTTCATGTCTTAACCAGAAGGATTTGTTGTGAAGGGACAAGAACATAAGGTATGCAAGATCATCAAATCCTTTTATGGCTTGAAACAAGCACCACAAGCATGGTATGAAAAGTTATCTGAGCATCTTCTAAAATTGAATTTCAAGCATTTCAATCTTGACGATGCTACTTTGTTTGTCAAGAAAGTTTGAAAAACTATTGTATATCTTGTAGTATATGTAGATGATTTGTTTATAATAGGGAAGAATGAGGACTACAATGCATCCATAAATAAAGAGTTGAAGAAAGGCTTCAAGATGACATATTTGGGACATCTTCACTACTATTTGGGCATTGAAGTGATACATAAACCCAAAATACATATTCATCTACCATAAGAAGTACATTGGAGAACTTTTGAACAAGTTTGGCATGACTGAGTGAAATCTTGTTTCCACTCCAATGGAACATAATTTGAAACTCATATCAAAATAAGGGAATGAATTTGAGGATTCAACCAAGTATAGACAACTTGTGGGAAGTCTTATCTATCTTACTACCAACATACCTGACATTTCATTTGTTGTTGGAATTCTTTCTAGGTTCATGCAAATGCCTTGTGAAGGACATTGGTCTGCTGCAAAATATTTCTAAAATACTTGAAAGGAACTCAATATTTTGGACTCAAGTACTCTAAGGTGGATGAATTCAACCTGATTGGTTATTCTGATTCAAACTTTGATGGGGATAAGGAAAATGGAGTGTCGACTTTAGTTTATCTCATGAGTCTTGGATCAACAACTGTCTCTTGGAGAACACACAAACAATTAGTTCCAACAAATTCCACAACATAGGAAGAATATGTGGAGGTTTTAGAAGTGACAAAGGATATTGTGCGGCTCAGGAAAATACTTGAAGATTTGCAGGAGAAAGAAGTAAACTCTACTCCTCTTCTAGTTGATAATACTTCTGCAATAATTTTTTCCAAGAATCCTAGAATCCATGATCAAACCAAGGACATCAACACAAAGTATCACTTGATTCGATATCATGTAGAGGCCAAGACTATTCACTTAAGACATTGTTCCAAAAATGAGAAAATTGCATACATCTTCACCAAAGTACTTGGAAGAGAAAATTTTGAGAAGTTCAGAATGATGCTTGAACTCACACACACCCCTTCATATTAAGGGGGGGAATGTTGGACACATAATCCTTTTTGGTTACGTTACTTGTAACTATATGTAAATATGAAGAGTCATAGATGATAGGAACGATCACTCGTTTGGGAAGACCAAGAGTCATATTCTCTTGTATATATTTACCTATCATACTAATGCAACCATCATCAAGTGTGGAGTTATTTTTTGCCATCCATGGCCTAGCAAAAAGTTGTTTCTGTTAGGATCTGAGATAGAAATGAGAAATTTATAGGTTTTTATGATATAGCTTAAGGGGAGAAAATAATCTTTGATTTATAAACTAGAGCTCTAGTCTTCTTTCTTATGTCAACTATGCTTAGGAATTGGAAGAATGTAATTTCTTTCTTTTTATGAATATGATTATGACTTTTTTCTTGAGGGGAAAAGTGGAGAGATAGATTTGATATATTTATAGAGGTAGCTTCACTAATATATTTGTATGTCAATGTATTTATGCCTTAGAAATGGAGAAGGGATATGTGTATTCTTAGATAGAATAACTACACAATTGTCTTTTTTGTGATAGATTATAAATCTGCCTAGTATTACAATTTTAAAGTGATTGATATAAATCTTCCCTTGAAATGGTAAAGATATATGCTCAATAAATCTAGAAAATCCATCTTAGTAATGAATATTCCTTTTGAATGGTAAATTTCGAATATTTGGGTGCACAAGTTTTGTTTTATTTTACATTTATGGTTTTTTCTTCAATTTGGTATGGTTCACCATCTATGTGTCTTAAACCAATTTTGGAATGCTCATCTAGAAAACCCAATGCCCTTATAACCCTTTGTAGCCATAGATATGAACAAAAGGATAGCCATAGATAATCCAATTAAATAAAAATAAATGTAATTTCCTTGACCAAGATTTAACTTGCCTCGTATAAGAGGTAAAATATTTTTCTCAAGTGAAATTCTCACTCACACAAATAAGAGGGATAAAGGGCCCTACCACAAATTCTTTTTTCAGACTAAAACGACAATACACAATACTTTTTTTTTAATATGGCAAAACCCGTCATAGATCAGTTGTCATCTGGTGATGAGGAAGCCATCACTGGTTGCTATCTATGAATGCATTCTTGCCAGGGGTGATTTTAAGGATGGAAATTTATTTTAAAATGTAGAAACCTTGGCGAATATTACTAATCCTTCATATGCCAACTATAAATGTTTGGCGACATTTTTGTAAAAATATTCAAATTTATAAGGATTTTTTATAGTTTTTATAAAATTTTGGCATTTTTTAAGTTAAAATAATTTTATCCTATAGAATTTGGGCGAATCATTTTTAGAATAATGAATCCTTTTTTTCAGAAAAACCATGGAAAATTAGCCCATGAGCGAAATTTAGCCCCTAAAATCATCCTTGATTCTTGCATGCTGAATCATCAACATTATTCAAGTTAAACCATGCCACCTAAAATGACCCACTAGTGGTCCATAAGGGACATACTTCCACTCCTACCAAATGCCTATAGGTTGGATATTAACATGTTTCCTTACATTAAGGAAAATGAGCTCTTAGCTAATCAATAGTTTTAGGTCTTACTCTAGGACCGAAAGGTAGTTATGACCTAAATAGTATCCACAAAAAAGCAAGCTTCCATAATTATCATTGTTAAGGATAACTCCAATAAGATCATATGCATTTTAATATCATTTAACCTTAATCTCATACATAAAACAAATTACACTTTAACCTCTTACCCAACCAAAAAAATAAAATAAAATACTTATTAACATGTTTTTATAAAGAATATTTTTATACTATAAAATTTCTTTAAAAATTATATATATATATATATATATATATATATATATATATAAAAAAAATTATATATATGATAAATGATAAATTATAATTTTTTTTTTTTTAAATTTTAAACTTTAAAGTTTAACATTATTTCAACCACCTATACTTAATGTTAATATAATTTATTACTTCCAATAATATAATAATATAATAGGTAAATACTATGAATGTTCAAAAGCTGCAAATTTTATGAAAATTCATATTTAATGTAAATTCTTAATGAAAGAACAAATTGTGAGAAATCATTTACTTACTTAAATCCTAAATCTGAAAGTTATGATATATTGTTTTTTGAATTTTTTTTTAGGAATTTTTATGAAAATTATATTAAGTATTTATATGTGTTGTATTATATTTTTATCACAAATCGGTTTGATAAGAATTGACTATTTTTATAATTAAAGTTTTACAATAATGAGATTTTTTTTTATGAGACATAGTTTAATAAGAATGGACTATTTTTTTATGGCTAACTTTTTCAATAATAAGAGTTTT
>CBVK0101823399.1:0-10191 GCA_900067695.1 Picea abies | reverse complement strand
CCATTAGTGGAATTTTGTCTCCATCTATGGTACATAGTTTGGTGGCCCCATTGTGATATATTGTATCAATCAAATAGAATATTATGTAAGATAGTGCTTACACGTGTTTATTGCATGAATAACAACAAGAAACTCTTTCTCAATTACCGTATAGTTTAATTATGTAGGCAAGAGATTCTTACTGACATAGTAAATTGCTTATGGATCGTTTCCTTATAGTTTTCCAAGAACGACTCTAACAACAGTGTCTGATGCGTATGTGGAAATGTGGAACTAGAGGGACCAATCAGGCTCTCTTAGAACAAGAGCTTCAGATACTTTGATTTTGAATTCATCAAGCACATGATGACATGACACTTTCCATACAAACTTAGTATCTATGTTAAGTAAAGAAAATAATGGACGAACAATGCATGCAAAATTTTTAATAAATCTATAAGGTAGGTGTGCCTTGAAGGCTAAGAAAAAGGTATGTATGGTTTAATTTAACTTTTTCTCTGCTATACAATGTGTGTTTTTAAAATTCAAAGGAAATGTAGGGCAAGGATGGTGGAGGTAAGTAGAGCACTATTGAATATCTTTATGTCACGAGGGTAAAGGGTGAGTCCTTTTTGGTGTAAAACTCATGTAATCCTCTTCATTTCAATTACAATTGTTCTCATCCCTATCTATTTGGGTTTTAAGAGTTTTGGTCTTGGCATAAGTTGTACTTCAACATACAATATTTGGTTTCTTAGGCTTATCTATGGGTTTCCATTTCACTCAAGCTATTCCATAATCCAAAATTAATTTTCTTGATTTTTCTAGAATCTCCTTTGGAATAAAAACCAATGAGTCCCAATAGATCAGGATTGCTTCTAACACTAGTTTAACCAAAATAAGATGTCTTCCTCCAGATAACCATCTATTACACCTCGAGTTAATTCTCCTTTTAAATTTGGGTATGATCCATTTTCAACCATCGACTCTATAATCATTTGTCTTGATATAAAACCCCAAAGTATTTGAAACCTACTTGAAAGTACAAGATGCGGGATTAACTTGATTTGTTCCTCTATCGCAACATTGAAATAAATTGAAGTCTTTTGCATATTTATCATCATATATATACATGTACAATATAGCTTTAATATCTCTCTTGATTTAGAATCATCTCTCCTTGAACCATTACAGAGTAAAATAACATCATCCACAATAAGTAAGTGAGTCAATGTAAAAGATCTCCCTAACCACGTACATTTTGTAGATCCCATTCTTCTTGCCTCTAGTAAAGCATCGTTGATCCCTTTAGCTTCCATTAGAAATAAAAAGCTGATAAAGGGTAGCCTTATTTGAGCCCTTTTGATGGTCTAATGAAAGTGGTTGTTGATCGATTGATTAAGAGTGCAAAGGATACTAATGTCAAGCAAATGATTACATAGTTCACTAAATGCACACAAAAACTAATGTGTGTTAGCATCAACCTCAAATACAACTAGTTTGTTTGATTATATGCTTTGGAAAGATCCAACTTTAGAGCCATATCTTGGAGCCTCTTGGTTTTAATAGTATGCATCCTTTCTTGTGCCACTCCTACTACACATCGTATTCATCTACTATGGAGGAGCCCAAGCTGCACTTTTGAAATTGTCTTAGAGAATTTTCCTTACTCTTAAGGATGTTATCTTAGCACTTATCTTGTAAATACAATTACATAGGGAAATTGGCTTGAAGTCGTCCAAAACGTTGGGTTTGTCCTTTTTAAGAGTCAATGCAATGAAAGTAGAATTGAAGATAGATAGGATTCTTCTACTACTCCTTTATTGATCAAAAACTATAAAAAATTATCTTTTATCAACTCATATAATCCCAGAAAGAACTCTATTTCCCAACCATCCAGTTTAGACTTTTGTCTTTTTGAAAACTATTAAGTACCACATGTAACTCATATTTAGCAATATCCTCTATTGATCGTTGAATGGTTGTCTCATCTATAAAGTCGAGGAAGAACAATAGAATATTTATTATTATGTTTTCCATATCCTCTTATATATCTTTCCAGAATGATTCATCCCTAGAGAAACATTGTCTTTGAAGCTCTAGGCTTTGGTCGATTATCTCTATGTACCTCCTAGAATGTGTCTTGGTATTTCCTGTGATCACGGGATTTGTACTTGTTCAAATCCCTTCACAAGATCCCCATCTTGTGTAACAATTTGAAGCTTCGACCACTATCACCTTAGTAGATGCTTCCCTCAATTTAGTGATGGAAGGAGGTCCTCCACAAGGGAGGCTTCCCTGGTGACCTCAATGGATCAAATAGAAAGATTAGTTGAGCCTACAACCCTTATCTTGGTCACCTGAAGGTTAGGTATAGGAGAGGAAGGGAAGATAACAAGGTATTTGTTCACTTTACAAGACAATAAACAATTTGGAGCATAATATAGACAATCACCAAGTTATATAGGGTTAGAGGAAATAGTAATATCGTTGAGAGAGAGAGAATACTAATTCTAAATGCAATTTTCACCACGAGAAGAGCTTTAGACTATTGTTGTTGTCTTTTAGGGCTTATGGAGTCAAGCATGAAAAACCTTGAACATTGAGCTAGATGATAAAGAATATTGAGGTTTAAACCTTAAGGTGCAAAGACTCTTGGTCCTTAGGACTAAACTTTCAAGAAAATGACCCCTAGGGTACGAAGCCTCTTGGGATGTAGGTGTCGTTTTCCCTCTTCTATAAAACCTAGGTCAAGGATTAAAGACTAAGGTTAAAACCCTAAGGTGAAAATCCTCTTGGGCCTTAGGTTCTTAACACTAGTAAAGAATGCTCTTACAAACTTGGGAAAACAAGGTGTGTGGAGGAGAGAAATACTAATGTCTTCTCCCGGGAGTTTCACCAAGAAAAAGTAACATGCAAAAGATAATAATTAACACCTTTAAACATTGGTAATGACATAAAAATTACAACTATTACTTACTTATCCAATTCGTTGGGATACAAAAAACCCTAGTTGTTGCAATGCATCATCTAAGAAAGCAAGAACATCCACAAAGATCCTCCTCCAAAAGTAGAGCATGAGATTCAAGAGACAAAAAAGAGGTAGAGAAAACTTTTCCAAAGCTGCATTCCCACAAATGTGAGACAACGTCCAAGGTGGAGAGGAGTGTATCTAATCTCTACAAAGAAACCAAATGTCCATCGGTGCAATGTTCTCAATAGAATGATTAATGTGCAGGAGGGCTTCTAGCCCATCTGTGTGCCACCATGACTAAATCTATCAAAAATCAGGCCCATCTCTCCATCATCTAAGGTCCTAAAGATGTGAGAGACATTGTTTGAATGTGTCAATACATTGTGTGACTCATTGCTCTGCATCAAACATGTCATATCCTGTAATAGAGGCACAACTTCCTAGGAGAAATCTTGGGGCGTCCTTCAAAGAACCATGTCAAGGGCATCTAGATCAAAACAAAATATGAAATCAAGTAAGCCAATGTTCATAAGAAATGCAAGTCCTTGAATCATGCAAAGTAATTTGTTACTCAAGATATAGGCCACATGAACAATTCACATCAGTATCCCCTTCAAGTTTCACACTAGCTTAGGACTTTATGTATGTTGGAAAGCTTGAACATGGGAGGATCTTCATCTGACCCTATTAGGTGTGCCAGCCAAAATAGTTAAATAAAAGACCTAGGTAAAGGGATATGTCTTGAGGGAAGAAATGAAATAAAAGAACCCTTCAAGAGTAAGTGTGATAGTGGTACATGATGGGTTTGCTTCATGGTTTATGGTGTCATTGAGTACATTTATATGAGCGTGTTTATGGAGGGTGCACTTGTTCTTGAGTTACCACTTTCTAAGCACTATGTTTTTCCAAACTCCTTTATCTTCCTTTTTATTTGTTCTCTTATCATATTTGCAAGCCCCCTTTTATAAGGTTTCAAGCTATAACATCATTCCTTTAATTCCTTAGCATCATTCTCTTATTCTTTTAGAAGTAATTGGAATCAACCTTTAGGCCTTCAACCCCTCTTCTCATGAGAGAGTAGATGATGACCCATTACCGAAGTTTGGTGCACTTCAATAGGCTCCAGTATGGAACGTGTTAAGTATGGTGGCGAACAAAACGTTACCCTTGTGAGGGCTCCCCAATAGTAGCCCTTTTCCCTTGATGGTGACAACATGGGACTAGGGCACAAATGCTAGCCACCAAGGTGAAACATAACTTCTTGATCTAGTGATCCATTATCCAACTTCAACCAATGATCCTCATCCACATGCCTCATATATTAAGCACAACACTTTGCATGAAAGAAGGACTAACATACCTTATGGTTACATTGGCTTACCATCTTCCATACATTGAGTTAACTGGATGTGATGAGATTGGATGATCTGAAGTAAAAGAGGCAATTTGAGGGGGTTTGTTGGGCTTCTATCTATGGACATGTTGATCATCATCATGGTTGGGATCATTGTCTTCATTGTGGGCCATGAGACATTATCTTCTCTAGTCACCCCTAGGCATGGGGGGTAAGATTTGGCTCCAACATGGGGACATGTGCTCATCGCAGAGCGCATGAGAACCTCGACATCTCTAGTTGCCCAAAAACTACAATCATATGCCCACTTCTAACAACATTGACACTTTAGTTGCAAATATTGATGGATGTGATCCACCGAGGTCAATATCAAATAAAAAATCATGCCAGAAAGAAATTGTTTCTACAACCTACATGATAAAGCAATGAGCAATGCAAGTATCTAACATGGATGGAAATGAAAAGTAAGAATGCAATGACATGCATATGCAAGAGAAATCAAAGTTATACCAACATGGATGCATGATGCGAGCATATATACAAATGTAATGCAATGTGAAAATTCCATACCTACCTAATGCTACATGTCAACTGAAAAACTAGGTATAATCATATAACTAGTGAATCCCTCCAAGTATTTGGTTAAAATGAAAATTTCTACCTTTGTGCTTAATTATAAACCAAAGAAAAAATATATCATGTACAAGATAATCATGAGTCAAGATAACCACCAAAACATAGTAAAAAATAGAATCGAGCTCAAGAGGTTGGGAGGGAGGAACAAAATTATGCCAAGGTACATTCCCACAACATTGCTCAATCCATATCTAAATAGGGTTGTGATAATATGAAGGCTCGTAGGGATGATTGAAAGGCTCCAAAGGTTGACTATATTGGCTTTCATCACTTCCCCGGGCTTGGGATGGAATGAAAAATAAATATGAAGGGTGCCCAATGACCATCCGAGGATGAGATGGACAAAGACTTGGACATGGGTAAAGATCTCAAAAAAAAATTCTCACAACATACAGCTTGTTGGTATTTTATGTGAAATTGAAAATCCTTGAAACAAACCATAGGTTGAAAAAAACTATGCCCCATAGGAAAATCACCATCAAGAGGAAAATTTCTAACTGCATCTTCAGCGAAATAGCAAGATTAAAAATGAGAATGTTGGAAACTCTCATCACAAAAATCTTGTTTTGGTCAAATCATGGCCTCATATTCATCAAGGTTAGAGCATAAATGTGGTTGAAAGTCTTCTTCGTATAACAAATCCAAGTGCTCAAAATAATATGTATCAAACCCTCCAGGATATGACCAAAAATCATCATGAGAATGTTGTAATAAGTCATCCCTGGGTGGCTGGAACAAATCTGTGATCATATCGTCTTCATGTTGCCACAGATATTAATTATTAGCAATCACATATGGTTGTTTTGAAGACAAGAATTCCTTATTATTTATTTGAAAACAACCTTCAATGTCATAAATGGGATCTCCACTAAAAGAAAAACAACTTGTATCTCATTTATGTCTCCCAACATGTATAAAATCATGAATATTCTCGATCACATCATCACCTTTATTATAGAATGAAGGGTCTAATGCATCCAAGGGTTCCTCATTATCTCTTCACTTTCCAAATCATGAAATGAAGCAACACCAAAAACTTGGAAAGGAGTATAACTTACCATGTTCTCTTCTTCATGTGTAGGAGGTATCGAAGCTTGGATGACTTCATCTTCATTGAATAGAGGAGAGAATATTGACGTTTCATCTTCATGAGGGCCTTCTTCGAGGGTTGGGTTTTCAACATGGTGTGCTTCATTGTAGTGTTATTCAACAATTTCATAAAGTAGTCATGTTCTACTTCGTATAGTTGGTGTCCTTTCTAATGAGTCACCTCTTTGAGCTCTCGTTCTTTAATCAAATATTCATTGTCTTCAATGGAATCATGAGGTGATTCTTGTTCCTCTTCAAGAGTTTTGTAATCATCATCATAAATATCTTCCTTAGGTTCATGCCTTGGAGTTGTGTGATCTTCAAGACTCTCATCCAAGGCATGCTCAAGATATGGATGTTCTTCGTCAACAAATTCTTCATCATTCGCTTGATCGTCTAGAGGGCAAACTTCGTCAAGATATGTATCTTCTTTTGAATCATCCCATTCTCCTCTTTCTATATCCAACTCTAATATCTTGGACAAACCATAGTTTGGTCATATTTCTCACATAAGTTGTTACACAGTACTTTCACTCCATAATATGATATAGCAAGTACTTGTTCTAGCTCATCAATGGGTTTTTCTCATAGATTTCCACAATGAGGTCATACCTCCATCTTAGTGCACCTAAGTCACCTAACATGGGGACATGGAACAAAAAGGACATGGAAATATGAGTATTCAACACGCGACACAATGACCCCGCAAAACATGACATGAAGGACAATATATATATATAGTACTAGTTGTATTATTGAATTTGTATCATCATCATGTAAATGTTTTATGACTTATTTCAGTTTTGTATGTGTAATTCATAATATAATTCACGTGTGTGTATATATATAAAACAAATTACACATACAAAACTGAAATAATTCATAAAAAAATTACATGATGATGATACAAATTCAACAATACAACTAGTACTACATCAATGATGATAAAATCATAATGACAAACATTGAAACACGCAAAAAATTCAAACCATAAATTGTAGTTTTCTCATCAACTCATCAAAATCAAAATGTGTTACAGACACCGACCCCTAATTCATTGCTACAGCCTACATGCTACTATAGGCGGGAATACCAATGGAAAATACAAAATAAGGTAGATACTAGAACCATAGATGAAATAATCCCATAGCATGAGACTGCAAGTAGTCCTCCATGTTATCATCGTCAAAATCAATGCCACCACCACTACCCTCTCCTCCAACCTTCAGGTCCTCTACATCCAATCCAACCTGTGGATTTTTTGTTGTGGAGGATGACCCCTTAAGAGGAATATCATCCTCAAAAGTGATTGGCTCTAACACTAGTTCATTAAAATCCATCTTGGCCAATTCCAACTCAACACTATTGTCCAAACCCATATCATTAGGAAACACTTACCACATATTTGTCTTTCCCTTCAACCACTCCTCCCTCTTCCTATAAATAAGACAGAGGTTGGTGCGCACATACACCATTTTCTTTTCCCTGGACTTCTCAATCTTTCTCTTCTTCAAATTGTTTAAATTCCAATACATGCTCCAATTCCTCTCACGGTAAGAGGATGAAGTAATCTGAGAGAATATCCTCATCGTGGATAATTGTTGTAGAAGAGAGCATGTTTCCCATGAGTTTCCCACCAAGCACAGAGATTCTTAGTCCCCCTATATTTGAGCACATCATAGATAGAAAATCTATAAGTTCCAGTGGAAAACTCTATGAAGCCCTCCTCCACCTCATCAAGGGATGCTTTATCCTGATATATTTGTCTAAATCGTTCCTTCCTCCCATTCGAAAGCCCATATTCCATGTGAGGAGGGAATCTGCATGAAGTAACACCACTGAGCCAATCACTATTGTACTATTTGGGATTCAATGAGTGAGCCAAGAAATGCAAAGGTGTGCAATTCTTATCCAACCTTTTTATAATAATATCTTGTATGGTGGTGAAAAATATCTTTGGTGGTGTTTGATACTCAGTGGACTTGTTCTGTAAAATAATGGTGCTCACGGACTCAATCATGGAATCCCACCCCTTATAAACCTATACTAGGATGGGCTTGTCTATGTTTGCAAACCATCACATAGAGATGATAAGGTCCATGATCTTAATGGCAAGATATACACTCTCCCACCAAGTATAATATAACATTGTATCCTTGACCTTTTTTGAAGAAGCTTGATCCATCTTTCTCCAAAAAGACCAAAACTCTTAAATAACCATGGACCCCAGAGCAAGCTTGACCTCCCTCAATCTCTTAAGAATGATGAATGAGGAGGAAAACCAGGTATCTACAATCTTCAACAATGATAGATGTGTGTATTATTTATAGATTGTAAGGGAATTGGTATGATTTTGTACAAAATTGTGGATATGACGTGCAATGGATTTAAGTGATAAATTCAAAGCATGAGCAATGCAAGGTGTCCAAAATATTTGTGGATATTTAGCTTCCAAAATCATGCCAACATCTTTGCAAACATGTGCATTATATGCAATAATTTTCACACAAGAATCAACACCTACATCTTCAATAACTTTAATGAACAACTCACCTATATATTGTGCATTCTTGTATTTTTCAAGAGCATCCACCACTTTCAAGAAGACCATTCCATTCAAGGAAGACACCATGAAGTTGATGAGTGGATGGAATGTTGAATATGTTCATCCATTATAAATAATACTAACACCAAATGAGGGCCATGTTGATTTAATAATCCTCTAACATTTTATCTGTAACACCCCAAGGTCGAGCCCCTACTGAATTGTAATTTTCTTTATAGGTTGATGAGCCAATTGTTTATAAGCTAGAAGACTTATATGTTATTAGGTTGGAAAGCCTAGATGCTTAAGGCCAGTGAGCCTATTTTTGTATATGCAAACACTCATATCATTAATAAAAATTACATCGCCGCGTGTAGACTGACCACGAAGAAAGAGTTATGGGGGACTAAGTGTCTAGGAATAGGGGCTAAGCTAGAGGGATTACCTCTAAAGGGATAATATTATATTATTATTTCCAAAAGGCTAAGGTTGACATAATTTGTGTTTGTCCTAAGCTCTTGGGGAAAGGGAACGAGTGTTAAGTGGAGCTCATGCAACTTCAGGATGACATGTGTCAACCTAGGCGCATGCAATTTATAGCTTGGAAAGCCAGCTTGTTGGGGGTTATCTCACCATTTTTGCAAGTCAGCCACCTTACCTGATTCACCACTAATTCATGGAGATATCCATTGCCTTCATCGTCGACCCCTACATCATCCACGTACCCTAGAACCTACAAGCACTTTGAGCTACCTCGTACTTTTTCTATGAAGCACAACACACATGTACCTTGCATGAGCCATACCATGCCTTAACGATTTGTTGTTTCTACCCACGTAGTTCCTTGATTGAGAATGGCTTGTTGCCATCATCTACTCTATATCGAGCTTTGTTGTTGCCATCTCCCTTACTTGAATTGACTTAGGAGCTGGAATGAAGAATCAGGTTGTCAGGAATGTGGGTTTGAAGAGGTGGGTTGTCAGGCCCGTGGACAGAAGAAGCAGGTTGTCAGGACTATAATAAACTCTCTTCGGGTGACAGAGGTTGTTGGGGAAGCATTTTCCCAGAGAGAGACCCAACAAAAGCTATAGTGCTCTGAGAATTCATGTCTGGCCTATTGTTGAAGCCCTGGAAGGGAAATGGGGCAGCCGAAGGATTGTTGAGCAAAGAAGGGGCACACTTCTTGGGGTGGAATAGGCATGTGGGGAATGAGAGGTTGTAGGATTTTAGTGTGAGTTGGCTCCTGGGTGAAAATCCTTCCTGTTGATCTGTGCGACTTTCTTGTTGTCCTTGCCAAGCCTAGGAATCCCTTGCCCAGTGGAGTTTAGTGCCATCTCAGGGGTGACCCACTATTAAGCGTGATGAGCAGTGTGGTCTAAGGCTGGGAGGTTCATGGGAGGTCTGCACGCAGCTGGTGGTCATCTATTAAAAGATAAGTAGAAAATCTTTGTTCTTTGTATGATGTGTATCTAGAAATCAATTTATAATGTTGTTAGAATTGTCTGTGTATAATGCATGTATGTTTTAATGTTATTTTTGCATGAATATCGGCATGAACATAATGCTATAGTTGTTAAATTGCATTAGATAGATATGTATATAAATACAAAAATG
>CBVK0101823398.1:0-11987 GCA_900067695.1 Picea abies | reverse complement strand
CGTTGATCGGAGGGACACATGGCGAGAGATCCCAAGGAGTCGAGGTTCGGCGATTCGAGATTTCCGGAGTCAAGCGCATTGTGTAGAAATCGCGATCCGTGATTTCCCGACAAAATAAAAGGCACCGAGTGGAGGACAAGTGTCAGAGGATTAAGTCTCACCCTGAGGTGATGACAGGTGGCACCGCGTATCGGAGTTCGGGATCTGGAGAGGTCCGTGACACAGTGCATCAGGAATCATGATTTCTCGATCGCCAATAGAGTGTGGGCTATAAGCACCAGGGTATAAGACAGGTGGCAGGAGGTCAGACCTTGCAGCGGGTCAACGTCGGGGATCGGAGAATCGAGAATTCCGGGAGTGCGAGTTCTTCACATTGCAAACTTGCGAACTCTGAAATCCCGAGGAAAGGGGAAGGACACGGTCACGAGGGTTGACAGGTCACATGAGGGAGGAGTAGCCGGAGGGCTAGCGCCATAGCGGGAGCGCCATCGCGAATTGGGTTTCGGAGATTTGGGGAGGCAGTGAAACACAACATTGCATACGCCAATTTCCCGATAGGGAATTCCCCGATAGGAACAAGGAAGATTCAGCATTGAGACCGATCAGGTTTCGAGGATTTGGGTAGCACGAGGAACGTGCTCGCTAGTTTCGCGATATCGCGAGACCCGATTTCCTGATAAGTCAAAGGGAGATCACGGAGAGCATTATGTGGGTATTAAGGGGTCCAGGAGCACCATCGCGAATCGGGTTTCGGAGATTTGGGGAGGCAGTGAAACACGACATCGCATATGCCGATTTCTCGATAGGGAAATCCCTGATAGGAACAAGGAAGATTCAGCATTGAGACCCATCGGGTTTTGGGGATTTGGTTAGCACGAGGAACGTACTCGCTAGTTTCGCGATATCACGAAACCCGATTTCCCGATAAGTCAAAGGGAGATCATGGAGAGCATTCTGTGGGTATTAAGGGGTCCCGATAAGGGATAGGAAGAACCTTCAAGCTCTTCGGGCCTAGGATAAAGGAAGGTCCTGGTGGGTGTGGACGTGCCCTGGGTGGCGCGTTTGCATCAAGTGGTATCAGAGCGAGAAAATTTCTCTGTTTTCTGTAGCAGAGAAGAAAGGATAATTCACCATGTCGCCAAGGAGGAGAGATAGACAATCACCCGACTCAGAGGGGGAAAGGGAATCGTCCAGAGAAAGAGGTAGGCCAGGGCAGAATCTGGAAGTAGAAAGACAACTGCAAGAATTACACTCTATGATTGTGGATATGGGAGTAAAGCAAAGGCGCAAAGCTGATGCAAGAGATACCAGTGAATCCGAAGATGAAGGTGACGCTGGACAGGGAGCATGAGAAATCCCCGTGGAAGATGCAGCAAATGAGCGATTAATGAAAGTTATCATCCAGATGAGTTCAAAGACAAAGATGGACATTCCGACTTATGAAGGAAATATGGATGCAGAAGAGCTGTTGGATTGGATTAGAGCTCTTGACACCTACTTTGATTATGAGGATATCGAAGAGGATAAAAAAGTAAGACATGATGTCACCAAATTGAAGGGACATGCAACATTATGGTGGGACGAGCTTCAAGCAGATAGACGCTGCAAAAGTAAGCAAAATATTAAAAGTTGGGATCGAATGGTTGCGAAGATGAAAGCGAAGTTCATCCCCAGAGATTACCAGCTCACTCTGTTCAGATGAATGCAGAACCTGAGGCAGAAGTTGATGACGGTGAAGGAGTACACCGAAAAATTTTACAAGCTCAATATCAGGGCAGGTCATTGGGAGAGCGATGATGAGAAGGTAGCCAGATACCTGAATGGGTTGAGATATGAATTCAGGATGAATTAAGCATGATGACCATCAGAACGGTTGAGGATGCTTACCAGATGGCTCTGAAAGTCGAGGATAAATTGAGCAGTAAGCAAGGTCAGCGAGGGCGAGGCAGAAGTCATCCCAGAGGCAAGGCAGTTGCCCAAGAGAAATACCAAAATCCCAAGGAGGAATGGAGGAAACCTCAGGGTAATATTGAGAGAGGTGGAACCTCATAGCAAAGACAACAATATGCTAAGCCGAGGAAACAGCATAGTGAACAGAGAGGAGATTATGTTGATGCAAACACTTTTCCCCGTACCAGAGGTAGAGGAAGAGGCAAAGGTGGAATCATCACATGTTTCACATGTGGGAAGGATGGACATAATGTTGTTGATTGTCCAGATAGGAAAAAGGACAGAGGAGAATCTCACATCACCGAGGCACAGAGGCGAGCAGCTGAAGTAGAAGGTGCAGAAAGAAGAAGCTCACTTATGATGCGAAAAGTCCTTTTAACACCTGAGAAAGAGGTGCATGAGAATTTATCTCAGAGGACCAGATTGTTCAGGATAGCCTGCAAAACCAAGGATAAGAAATGCAAGGTTATCGTGGATAGCGGAAGCACCGACAATCTCGTTTCAACTGAGATGGTGGAAAAACTAGAGCTAGAGACAACTGATCACCCGAGTCCATTCAAAGTCTCGTGGCTACAGAAGGGACATCAGGTGAGTGTTACTAAACAATGCTTAGTTGACATCAAGATAGGAAGATATAATGATAAAATTCTCTGTGATGTTATTCCTATGGATGTATGTCATTTTTTATTAGGTAGACCATGGCAATATGACCGAAATGTGGTTCATGATGGGAGGATGAACACATACACTGTGAAGAAGGACGGGAGAACATACATGTTGCTTCCGATAAAAGATAAAGGAGTGAAACCAGAAGTAAGCAACACCATACTCCTCATGAGTGGGAAGGAGCTATGGAGAAGAAGAAAGATCCACAGTTCTTTGTGGTCAGGAAGCCGAGAATTGTCCTGACTAGCACAAGAGTGGATGATCTACCATATGAGATTCAAGAACTGCTAGAAGATTTCTATGACATCATCGTGGGCGAATTACCTCATTCGTTTCCACCGATGAGGAGTGTGAGTCATCACATCGATCTCATACCTGGAGCCAGTTTGCCAAATAAGGCTGCATACAGACTGACACCACAAGAGAATGAGGAAGTCAAGAGGCAGGTACAGGAGCTACTGGATAAAGGATTGGTCAGGGAAAGCCTGAGTCTGTGTGTCGTTTCAACAATGCTTAGTCCGAAAAAAGATGGAGGTTGGAGAATGTGTACTGACTCAAGAGTGATCAACAAAATCACCATCAGGTACAGATTTCCACTGCCGATAATGGATGATCTGATGGATTGCCTGAGTGGGGAAAATTATTTTTCGAAGATTGATCTAAAGAGTGGATATCACCAGATTCGCATGAGGGAAGGTGATGAATGGAAGACAACATTCAAGACAAATGAAGGTTTGTACGAATGGTTGGTCATGTCGTTTGGCTTGACAAATGCACCGAGCACATTCATGAGGTTGATGAATGAAGTCCTAAAGGAATTCATAGGAAAGTTTGTAGTCGTATATCTGGATGATATATTGATCTACAGTAAGACGAAGGCTGAACATTTAAAACATTTGGCCATTTTGATGAGGAAACTACAGCAAGAGAAGTTGTTGATAAACATGAAGAAATCTTCATTTATGCAGACAGAGCTCATTTATTTGGGCTTTGTTATTTCAGCAAATGAATTGAAAATGGATCCAAGTAAGGTGGAAGTGATCAAGAATTGGCCGTCCCCGAGAAATGTTTTCGAGGTAAGAAGTTTCCATGGTTTGGCAAGTTTCTATAGGAAATTCATTAGGAAATTCAGTGGAATTAGCGCAGAAATGATGGACACATTCAAGAAAAGACATAAATCTTTTCATTGGACTAAAGAGGCAGAGAAAAGCTTCAATCTGTTGAAGCGGAAGATCACCGAACAACCGATTTTGGTGTTGCCAGATTTTTCCAAAGTTTTCCAGGTGAAATGTGACGCAAGTGGCTTTGCCATAGGAGCGGCCTTGAGTCAAGAAGATAGGTTGGTTGCATATTTCAGCAAGAATCTGGATGACGCAAAACTAAAATACTCCACGTATGATAAAGAATTTTATGCTATCATACAAGCGCTGAAGAAGTGGAGGCATTACTTGATCCCAAAAGAATTTGTATTGTACAGTGATAATCATGCATTGCAGTTTGTGAGTCAGCAAGAGAAGTTGAATCAGAAGCATGTAAAATGGGTAGAGTATATGCATAATTTCACGTTTGTGATCAAACACATTTTAGGCACTGCTAACAAAGTGGCTGATGCTTTGAGCAGAAAATGTTTGTTGCTGTAGGAGTTCCGAGTCAAGACATTGGGTTTTGAGAATCTGAAGGACATGTACACCAGAGATGCAGACTTCGGGGAAGCATATGAAGCAGCTGAGAATCTCGTTCTCAGAGACCGAATCCCGTGGATGGATTACCTAATCCAAAATGGACTGTTATTCAGAGGCAATCAATTATGCATTCCACATTTCTCCATGAGGGAGAATATGCTAAAAGAAAAGCATAGTGGCGGATTAGCAGGGCATTTTGGACACGATAAAATGTTTGCAAAGTTGAGTGAAGCCTATTTCTGGCCGAAAATGTGAACATATGTTAAGAAGTTCGATGAAAGGTGTCAAATTTGTCAACATTCAAAGGGCCGGAAGCAGAACGCGGGTTTTTATCAGCCATTACCCATACCTGAGAGGCCATGGGAGGTGATCAGTATGGATTTTGTATTGGGATTGTCGAGGACACAGAGAGGAGTTGATTCCATATTTGTGGTGGTGGATAGGTTTTATAATATGGCACATTTTATTCCATGTAAGAAGACCAGCGATGCGATGCACATCGCAAACTTGTTTTTCAAAGAGATTGTTAGACTTCATGGATTGCCGAGAAGTATAGTCTCGGACAAGGATACCATATTCATAGGTCATTTTTGGAGGATGCTATGGAAGAAACTAGGGACTAATTTGGCTTTTAGTTCAGCGTATCATCCGCAGACAGATGGACAGACCGAGGTGGTCAATAGAAGCCTGGGGGACTTGCTCATGAGCTTGGTGATAGAGCACCATAGCAGCTGGGACAACATATTGCCACAGGCAGAGTTTGCATATAATGATTCACTGAATCAGAGTACAGGTAAGAGTCCATTTCAGATTGTGTATGGGACATAACTGAGGGGAGTTTCTGAACTTAGGGAGTCAGAACAGACTGTGATTAGCAGTGCAAGTGCAGAAGATTTCGCTGAAGCGATGAACAAACTTCAAAGCAAGGTGAAGCAACGACTACAAGATTCAAATCGGGAGTATAAGCACAGAGCAGATCAACATCGGAGGCAACTTCAGTTCAAAGTTGGCGATCTGGTTCTGGCACATATGACAAGAGAAAGGTTCCCAAGGGGAACATACAACAAATTAAAAATGAAAAAGATTGGGCCATGCAGAGTCCTGAGGAGATTTGGAGAAAATGATTATGAAATTGAGTTGTCGGATGGCATCGGGATATCTCCAATATTTAATGTTTTGGATTTATACCCATACAGGGCTGGAGGAGCAAAAACTGGAACTGAGGAACCAGTGATCCAGTGGCAGAAGTAAATGCCGATAGCAGAGAAACCGCAGATGGAGTGCATACTGGACAAGCGAGTGGGAAAGAAAACCAGGCGGAAGCAATATTTCGAGTATCTGGTGAAGTGGAAAAACAACCCAGTGGAGGATGCCAGCTGGAAGACAGAAGTAGTTATCCAAAAGCATGGACAAACCATGCAGGAGCTCATGGACAGGAGCCCATGAATATTTTCAAAGCCGAGGAGTATGATGCAGGAGCATCACCAACTCAGCAAGCGTGGAGCCAGCGCATGTGTTTTTTAAACACATGACATATAAGCTTGATAACTCTTTTTCAATTTTCATTTAAGATGAAGCGCCATATCCTTCAATGAAACATTTATGAAGGAGTGTCTACTGTATTGTAGCAGACCTCGAGCCTTACGCTCTTGTCTGCATTAGATAGGAGGCATTTATTAGATTTAATGCAAGTAGATAGATGTTTAAGTCTAGATTAGACAGTTTTAGAGTCTGAGAGGGAAAACAAATATAGACACCCTCACTTGTACATTGTAACATTATTCAGATTCAAGCATTTAGGAGCAAGAAGAGAGAGCAAGCAGAGAATTTGTGAAGAACACCCATGTACAGATGTTTTTGAATTAATAAGAAGAGAGTCTTTGATTCAATTTCATGGCTGGTGTTGTTTCTCTGTGTATTTTGTTTACGTGTTCATGAATGTTTGCTTTCTGGTCATGCATTTGTTTTGAATATGTTGTGCTTAAGATTTCAGAGGTTTAACTGAAGTCTGAGAGAGGAGAGAATAAGTTTCAGTTGTTTCTCTGTCTGAGCTAGGAGATTTCTGCATAGAGTGCAGTTGAATTCATCCGCATAGAGTGCGTTGATGAGGCTCGGCAGTTAAACCCTTATTCTCGTTCACCCAGAAGTGAGTTTGGTTTGGTAGAGTCGTGCAGGAGAAAGTGCAGGCTGAACTTGAAGTCTCAGTGGCTAGTCTAAGCAAAGGAAGGCATAGACTACTGTCGCCAGAAGTGCGCAGAATCTGAGAGACTCAACACTTAGAGAATTGTTGAAGGTCGAGCACGAGAAGTGTGCGTAAAGCCTCTGAGAGAGTCAGAGTTGACAAGCCCAGGAGGGTAAGCGCCAGCGTAGGTCTTGGAACAAATCCTTAGGAGGAACACTTAGCCGTTCGGAAGGAATCCTCAAGGAGGAGAAATCGACGGTTAGGATTCACCGAGGGAACTAGCAAAATCCCAAGAAAGGATCTCAGCCCCCGATATCGGTAGGACACGTGTAAAGGAGCCAGGGAGCGTCGGGGTTCAGTCCATCAGGATATCGGAATTTCCGAGGGCGTAGAAATCTCGCATCAAGAAATCACGATCCGCGATTTCCCGATGAGCACTTTGGGCTGTTCATCGGCGAGGACACGTGGCGGAAGATCCTGGTGAGTCAGTGTTTGGAGCCATCGGGGTTTCCAGGAATGAAAAACACTTGCATCAAGAAATCGCGATCGGCGATTTCCTGACGTAGTTAGAGCCGTTGATTGGAGGGACACGTGGTGAGAGATCCTGAGGAGTTGGGGTTCGACGATTCAGGATTTCCGGAGTCAAGCGCATTGTGTAGAAATCGTGATCCGCAGTTTCTCGATAGAATAAAAGGCACCGAGTGGAGGACAGGTGTCAAAGGATTAAGTCTCACCCTGAGGTGACAACAGGTGGCGCCGCGTATCAGAGTTTGGGATCTGGAGAGGTCTGTGACATAGTGCATCAGGAATCGTGATTTCTCGATCTCCAATAGAGTGTGGGCCATAAGCGCCAGGGTATAAGACAGGTGGTAGGAGGTCAGACCTTACAGCGGGTCAACGCCAGGTGGCATCGGGGATTGGAGAATTGGGAATTCCGGGAGTGTGAGTTCTTCACATTGCAAACTCATGAACTCCGAAATCCCGAGGAAAGGGGAAGGACACGGTCACAAGGGTTGACAGGTCACACGAGGGAGGAGCAGCTGGAGGGCTAGCGCCATAGCAAGAGCGCCATCACGAATCGGGTTTCAGAGATTTGGGGAGGCAGTGAAACATGACATCGCATACGCTGATTTCCCGATAGGGAAATCCCTGATAGGAACAAGGAAGAGTCAGCATTGAGACCCATTGGGTTTCGGGGATTTAGTTAGCACGAGGAACGTGCTCGCTAGTTTCGCAATATCGCGAAACCCGATTTCCCGATAAGTCAAAGGGAGATCACGGAGAGCATTCTGTGGGTATTAAGGGGTCCCGATAAGGGATCGGAAGAACCTTGAAGTTCTTTGGGCCTAGGATAAAGGAAGGTCCTAGTGGGTGTGGACGTGCCCTGGGTGGCGCGTTTGCATCAACTTGAGTGGATTTTTTCGATGCCATCAAGGAGTAATACTACCATGTTGGAAATTATGATGACCAATACATGAGATGGACAACTCTACATCATGAGAGAGACCAGAGGATGTCAGAGTAAACCAACATCTTCCATACCCTCGCATAAAGATGGGTATTAAATACTTTAAATGGCACTAGTTTCTAAAGTACCACAGTGGCCTACATAGGTAAATTCAAATAGATATGGTGTTCCTAAACATCTCTTGACTAGGAGTCATTTATCGTTATGTTTTCAAGATCAAGCAAAAGAATAAGCGAGATTTTAGTTATGCAAATCCATCACAGAAAAATAATTGTAAAGGTGGCTCTAACTCCCAAATTGAAGGACGGATCAAGGATTTCCAACCTTGGGACAACCAATCCAAGCCATAAAAAAATAAGGGTAACAAGAATTCAAAGAAAGACATTGGAAAGTGGTGCAAGTTCCAAAAAATCCCTTGGAGCAACATTGATGAATGTCACTCCAAACATTCATTGTTGGCTGATATGAAAGCCCTAGAGTTGGATCCATCTCAGAATCAGATTCAGAACTGGATAAGGGAAAACATATCATTGACATGGAACTCATTGTCACCATCACTACCACAAAGGTCCAGCCAGAGGAACTTGAGGATCCTGAAGAAGGGGACTTCCTATTCCACTCACATATGTGGGTGAAGGGGATCCCAATCCATTTCATTATTGACAGAAGTATCTAGAAGAACCTAATCTTAGTAGAGGTATTCAAGAGGCTAAACCTAACAATGACACTGCACCCTCAGCCATACACCATTTGTTGGCTCAACCGAGGACGAGACATCTGCTTCAGCCAACAATATCACCTGCAATACAACATCAATCCCTTCAAAGATGAGGTATTGTGTGATGTTTCCCCACTTAAAGTGTGTGATGTTCTTTTAGGACAACCATATATGTGGAAGTGTCATGTTGTTTACAAATCTAGGCCATGTAGTTTCAATATTACTTTGGGAGGTCAACTCTATAGGGTACCAAAGCCAATCCCAACTACTGAAGTCTCTTTGTTCTTTATGGTTCGGTCTAAAGGTGACCGGAAGATCACTACAATCTCCAAAACATCTACATGATGTCTCTCTACATAGTAGAAGCAAGTGGACAAGATAGTATAATAATACAAAGGAATATTTGCCTCACCTACGGGGGTGCCTTTGCACTGTCAGGTAAAGCACTCAATTAATTTGAAATTTTATGCTTCTCTACCTAACGAACCTATATATAGGTGCTCTATTCTATAGAATGAAGAAATCAAACGCCAATCCAAGAGATAATTCTAAAGGGCCACATTAGACCAAGCTCCTCACCTTGCAGGAGCCCAATTGTTTTGGTACAAAAGAAGGATGAGAAATGGCCACTTTGTATTGATTATAGAGTCCTGAAAAATATCACAGTCAAGAAACGGTACCCAATCCCCCATATTGATGATCTTCTAGATCAGCTCAAGGGTGCCAAATTTTTCAGTAAGATTGATTTGAATTCATGCTACCACGAGGTGTCGATTGAACAAACTGATGTATGGAAGACAACCTTCAAATCTAAAGAAGGTCTCTTTGAGTAGTTGGTCATGTATTTTGGCTTGACTAATTCCCCGACCACATCATGTGCATGATGGATGATATGGTGTGGCCATTCACAAACTCCTTTGTGGTCATATATCTAGATGACATCCTCATCTTTAGAAAAAACCTAGGAGGAACATTTGAAGCACATCCAATAGGTCTTGGGCACCCTACGACAACACAATTTATATGTGAATATGAAGAAGTGTTCTTTTGTCATGAAAAGAATTAAATGTTTGGGATACATCGTGGATGATCAGGGTGTGCATGTGGATTCAGCCAAGATCCAAGTCATTTGCGATTGGATGGACCCAAAGGCAATGACCAAGCTCTGCAACTTCTTAGGACTTGTCAACTTATATTGCATGTTTTTGTTGGGGTTATCCCATATCGCTTGGGCCCTAATATAGGTGACCAAGGGTGGAGCCAAGACCAAGTTTGTTTAGTCTATTTCACAACAAAAAGAATTCGTGTATTTGAAATTTCTCCTCTTCTCAGCACCAGTCCTTATTTTTTCAAACCTGCAACAACCATTTGATATTGAGACACATGCTTCAGATTATACTATCGATGCAATCCTCACTCAACGACGACATTCGGTGTACTATTACGGTAAAAAAAAGTATGATGTTGTTCTTAGATACCCCACATATGATAAATATATGTACTCCATTGTGCATTCATTTGATAGCGGAAGCATTACTTTCAGGGAAAGGAAATGATCATCCACATTGATCACATGATTTTAAATTCATGCAGACATAAGGAAAGTTACAAAATGGATGCCATCAAAAGTGGTCAACTTGCCTGCAAAAATTCCACTTGAACATCAAGCACAAGAAGGGAAGCACCAACCATTTTGCAGACTACCTCAATCAACCCCCATTTGTGGTGCTAACCACAGTTCTTAACTCTTGTGGGCATGAGACCTACGGGTGGCCACAATTATACAATTATGACTCTGAATTTGTTGCTACCTATCAAACATTGAGCACAAGAAAACCAGTTCCAAACTTCATCTCTAGGATGGACTCATATGCCATATAATCCATCTCTATGTTCCTTCAAGCAAGCATGCAAAGTTGATTATGGAATCTCATTACAGTCGGGCAACAAGACACTTTGGAGTGGAAAAACTAGTGGCAGTACTACAAAATCATTTTTATTGGCCAAAGATTCAACAAGATGTCAGCAAGTATATAAGATCCTACACTGCCTACGCCATTTCCAAACCCTCCATTAAGAAACAGGGGATATACACCCCTCTTCCTAATTATGATAAGCCTTGGATGTCCATCTCCATGGATTACATGTTCGGTATACCTTCAACCAAGCATGGTAATTGTTGGATATGTGTTATATTCTTTACATGTCTAGAACTAGTGTCTATGTTGTGTCAGTGTCCATTTTTGGGTGGTCCTTAGATTTCATGTCCATTTATGGGTGGTTTTCGGCACATGGTTTTTCGCTAATGGTTTTCTATTTTTGGTTAAGGAATTAGGGTTTTTGACTAATCCACATCATTGGATTAGGGTTTTGGATGTCGTTTGCTACTATATGTATATTGTATTGTAAACAATGTATGACATGAATGAATATAGAATATGTTGGTTTTCCTAGTTTGGGTTTCCAGGGTAAAAATATCTGTGTAATGTGTGTATTTTCCATTGTATCTTTTTTTTTCTTTAATTGAAAATCTGTTTGCAGTAAAATATTGTACAAGGTTAAAATCTACAAAAATGACTATGTCTTTGTGGTCATCAATCAATTCTCTAAGATGACAGTTTTGACACCCTGGAAGAAGAGTATTACAGTCAAGGCTATTGCTAAGCTCTTCTTTGAGCATGTATGGGTTCATTTTGGGATCCCATGGACCATTATTTCATATCGATACAATAGGTTAGTGAGTACTTTCTATTCCAACCTATGGTCAATGATGGACACCAAACTGACCAAATCAACTTTCTTCCACCCACAAACTGATGTATAAATAGAGGTAGTCAACAAGATGATTGTTCATATCCTGAAACAATTCCAAACATCCACACACATGGAGCGAAAGCCTTCCTTATGTTCAACATAGCCACAGCATATGATCTAGGTGGATATCGGTGGCCACCCACCTATTCCACTGGCTCGAAAAATATTTTTCCACCTTGGTAGTTTTTCGACAGTTTTTCGGGTTCCAAACGGGTTCCAAACTTCTGGGGTCGTTTTGAGGCCCTAAACGACGTTTTTTTGCAGATTTTGGGCCTAGCTAACTTCCAAAGGCACTATCTAGGGCTAGTAAAAAATCGTTCTTCTCGGTTAGACCTTTCCAATGGGCTATCGTGCGCCTAAAACGGAGATCGTATGCAAAAGTTATGACCCCGGGAATTTGATGTCCTAACTTACCCAAACAGGGCCCACATGAATTTTGGCACTTCATCTCCTAGGTTTAGGTTTTTGGATGTCTAGGGTTTTTGACATTCCTGTTTATTGTAAAAA
>CBVK0101823388.1:0-10092 GCA_900067695.1 Picea abies | reverse complement strand
TCCATTCTACGCCCACTTTATCTTTTATATGTTTTACAAAATTATAAACACAAAGTTTTCAGTCTTCACAGATTTGCCTCATTAGACTGAAAAGATGTGCCAAAAATTTGTTCTTTGATCTTCTGCTACTTTATTCCAAGTTCGTGTATTCTGATTCTTCATATAAAAAGTCTAGTAGATAAACTATATCATGTATCCATATTTACACCAACAAAAAACTGATATCAAGGAGTCTTCTTCAAATATCAACTTCTTCGTGAAATGGAGGATGAAAATATTCATAGTGTTGGCCACTTGCATCCTCTTCAATGTGCCAGGTTCCATAGTCCATCATGATACCTGCCTTTGACAATTAGTCGACCACGTTGTTGTGTTCCCTGTAGATATGTGTAAGCACAAAAGTGCCATAATTTCTCACCAAATCTTATATTTCTTCCAACAGTTGTAGAAAAAGAATGTCAACACATATCTAATCTTTATTCACCCAATTTATCACATTGAAAGAGTCGCCATAAACTTGTAAGTGAGTTATATCATTTTCCAAGGCGAACATCAAGAGGAGTTTTAGTGTATGTAATTATGCATAATTGTGTGTGCTAGGGCCGAGACCCATCTTGAGTTTGTATTTATGGGTTTCAAATAAGGATAGAGTCACACCACCTCCACAACGTCTTGGGTTTCCTTATAAGGCCCCGTAAAAGAAGGCACAGGGATTAGTTTTGTCGATAGTTTCTAGGATTGTATTCCTAGTCCTCAATGTGCCCTTTTCTTGTCGAAAGAAAGTTAATATGCTCAAACATTTTACCATAATCACTATGAGGGAGGTTGATCTATCCTAAAAGATGCAATGGTTACATGCAATCCAAATCCCTCAAGCCACTAACAACAGTAAAGCATTAAAAGGTTTATGGGTAAGATTTTCTACCCATATTTTAAGTCCTTCATCAATGCTTTGATCTTGCCACATCAACATTTGACATGTCAACTTTACTATTTCCCTTCAACGTTAAGATTTAAGTGAATATATCCCAATTTAGGTATGTAAACACCTGATGCTACAAAATTACAAACCAAGTCATCCCCTCAATCTTTAATACGAACATGTGATCATTGAAAACTGAGTAGATAATGCATCCATGCATTTCTCCATTCTTCTGCAAGTTCCAAACAATATTCCGACAACCAACCTTGTCTCCACGACGTGGTTTGATTTTGATCAATAACCTAGTTTAGGGTGTGATAACCACGCTCCCATAGTAGTTGTACCAAAGGGATAGGTAGGGTGTAGCATTCACCATACCTTGTTCATGGATCTATGTCTATATGTAGCTTGGATCCATCTCCAATCTTCCATGCTAAGTTGTCCCCTATGAGAGAAAAGGATTTTAGAAAATCCTTCCAGATCATCAAGATATTTGTCTTTTGCTTATTTGGCATTTTAATCCATTCTTCCAATGTATCTGAGGCTATGTATTTCTGTTCAAACACCTGAAACCACAATCCTTTCCCCAACAATAACCTCCACACACTCTTGGTCGCTAAGGCTCTTGAAAAGAGAAAAAAGATTTTGAGTCCCCACACTCCCAAGGCCTTTGGGATAACAATTTGTTTCTATTTAACCCAAGACATACAAAAGTGATCTTGTGCATCTTCCCACATAAATATGAAACTAATTTTCCTAATCTTCTTAAGATTTCCTTTTTGAATCCAGGAGAGCGACATCCAATATACCCAAATTTCTTCTAAAATTGATTTAACAAGGGTGAGTCTTCTTGCCTGGGATAGTCATCTATGACTCCACAGGGATAACCGAGTCTTCTTGCCTGGGATAGTCATCTATGACTCCACAGGGATAACCTTTTTTTGATATTTTCCACTAACCATCTCCAATCCTCTAGGAAATACTTACTTGTATTAAGATAAAAGCCCAAATAGTTGATACCCTGGTCTGGATCCTTCACAACATATGGAAAAAGACTCCTATAGAGATTAGATATTGGCTCCTCAATGTTATATAAAGAAATTGAGGACTTACCAATGTTTATAACCATTCCAGTGGCTTAAGTGAAAAAATCCAAATGTTCCTTCAACTTCTTGGTGTCCCTTCTAATTCCATTGCAGAAAATAAGAATGTTGTCAACAAAAAGAAAATGGAAGAGATATAAAGTCCTAGCAACATGAATCCCCTAAAAACCACCCTCTCTCTTTGCAGCCTCTATAGAACAATTGAGCCCTTCTGCAACTAGAAGAAACAACAATGGAGACAAAGGGCCCTTTCAGCCCGAAAGAAGGGGGTTGTTGCTCCATTGATCAAAATGACAAAGGAAACAAAAGTGATGCAGCACATGATCCAATTTATAATAGGCAACTCAAACCTTAGATGTGTTAGCAATTACAATCGTATATAGAACCAATTAACTCATTTTTGTGTCTTTGATAAATCTATTTTAATGATATCAACTTTAATATTCTAATATTTGACAATGTGAAGGCCTTCCTAAGTTATTTCGATCGCCTCATGTATTTTCCACCCCTCTAAACTGTTCACCGGATATTGATTTTGATAGCACAAACTTTATTCTTTTAGCAATGATTTTTTATCAATTTTGTATATGTTGTTGCATATTGAGATAGGCCTAAAATCATCAAAATTCTGAGGGCCAACATCCTTTGGGATTACAACAATTAAAGTTGAGTTGAAAGGAGCCAACATCTTCCCCTCCTTTCTAGATTCTTCCACAACCCTCAAAAGGTATTTCCCTATCACCTCATAACACCCCTGATAGAATTCAATGGGCCACCCATCCAGCCTGGGACTTTTGTCCTTTTGAATGCTTTGGAGTACTACCTTGACATCTTCTTATGTAATCTCTACCATCAAACTTTTATTATCATCCATAGTGACGAAATTTGGAAATATCTGAGAAATCCTTACAATATCTACTATGGTAGCTCTCTCCTCGACTTTGTATAAATCCTGGAAATGATTTCTTCCCAATTCTTCCAAGCCTTCAAAAGTGCCAACTTCCATTCCTTCAACTCTTTTCAATTTCCAGTTAGTGTTTTTTATTTTTTGCCCTATAACAAATGCATGATTTTTTTTTGTATTCTCATCTTCACATTCTAACCATATCGCCAAGATTTTTAGGTGCCAAGCCTCCTCCTCCTCCTCTTCTAATAATATCCTCCTTTCAGATTCTAGAGTCAACAAACCTGATTTTGCTTCTTCTAAACCATAACCTCCTTCCTCTGTCTCATAGATGGATTTGAGTTTCTCTTCTTCTTCCCTAAGATCTTGTTCATCTTTTGATGAACCCAACCAATGACATCCTACTTGAGACTTCTCAAATTTACAATGAATGTAATGATGTTGAGGATACCCTTGTTCCATCAAAGGGGATCCACTTACTCTTTACCAATTCCATGAGTTCCTCCCATCACAACCATCCTGAAAAGAATTTGAAAGGGCTCACTGGTTTTTGAGTCCTCCCTTCCAATTCTAATACAATTGGGTAATGATTTGATTCTCCTCCGCTATCAATCCATTGCCTAACCCTAAAGAAATTATCTAATAACTTCTTTGAGACCAAAAAGAAATCAAATCTTTTGGCTATAAGTTCCATCCCAGTCTTTTTGTTCCTCCAAGTGGCCCAAATTTTAACAGGCTTCGCATTAATCAAATTTATTTCATCAAACTTCTGCACAAAGCAGTCTGTCAAAGAATCCCTAAATGCATGAGAGCCCCAGACTTCAACAACATATAAACTTTTAATAGAGACTTATGCATCATAGAATCCCATAAAGAGACTCACTCTACATATGGTCCATATATGTTTAAGTCCAAGAAGCTCATTCCAAGATCTTGTGAGGTAGCCTCCAAACCAAGGCCTGAATCCAGTGACCATTGGTTAGTAGCATTTAATTTTTTAGGGTCCCAACTTGTCGCCAAATCCCCCGACCAACCCTTAACATCTATCGCAGAAAAACACCAACCCTTTAAAAATGCTTCCAGGACTTTGCAAACAATTTCCATGTCCCCCAACATCTCTTGTAGAAAAATGAGGTCTGGGTGGATGGATTCAACCAGCCTCTTAATGGAATTATTGGGGGTGAAACATATAACTTCATCATCCTTTGATCTAATTTCACCTTACTTAATCCCACATGCATTATTGGGGGCGAAACATATAGTGTTTATAATGAAAATTCTTTACATATCATTCATGTGAAATAAAGGAGCTTATGGAAGCCTTAGTGTAGCTCTCATGCCTTAGAAAGATTCATGACTTGGTAATATTTTGGTTGCCCAATCACTGCCCAATCAACCTACGAAAATATAGAAAATGACAATATAAAAAATGGAAAATTGAAAAATTAAATATGAAGAGAAAATGGAAAATGGAAAATGAATTATGAAAATAATAAAGAAAATTAATAAGTGGACATGGAAAATAGAAATGAATTATGAAAATGAACGTGGAAATGAATTATGAAAATGACTAAGTGGTGGGTATTGTGAAAATTAACTAAGTGGATAAGGAAAATGAAAATGGGCTAAGTATGGAAATGGGTAAATGTGGAAATGGTTGAGTATGGAGAATAGTGAGAAAGGAGAGTAGCATGGAAAGAATGAAAAATGGCTAAGTATGGGAAAAGGACATTATGCAGGTCGCAAAAGTGAGAGGGTCATTATGTAGAGCATGGGACTACGGGTTGTGGAACACGAGCATGGAAAAAGGTAAGTGGGATAGTCGGGTGTCCCTCATCTGCATTCTAAGAAAAATGGTTAAGTATGGAGTAGCAGTATGTGGGAGAAAAATGCCATATCTTGGGCACATGAGATCGATTTTAAATTTGTAAAGTGATGAACATAGTTGAGACATGGAGTTAGGACATGAGCTGATGAACATACACAAATTCCTCCTTCTAATTATTTTTATTTTTTATGTTATTCCAAAGAATGAAAAAATAAGGTGGTCAAATTTTTTGATCAACAATTGGCTCCAACTACAGGGCAGTGACCCCCTGTAGGTTGCTAAGAATCCAAAATCTTAGTCCATTGGGATATGGAGTCATATTCAAACATTATATCCATCCAACAATTTTTTTATTATGTAAAACTTGAATCGACAAACAAACTATGTATAAACAAGATCTATCTACCCTAACCTACTTGGAGGAAAGGGACACACACTTTTCAAGTGTAAGTAGATTTGCAATGGAGCCATTTGAACATCCAACCGACTTGTGGAATGAACTCCAAAATTGGGGAACATACCAAGGTTGTTATCAAATATTCAATAACACGCCCAAAGTGTATTGAAGTAAAATTGAGTTGGATGTGACCAAAATCTGATTGCATTGCTTGACCAACAATGCTTTGGAACCATGATTCGATAAAATAAATTATTGGTTGCTCATGAGTGTTGTTATCTTTGGTTGGATGAGAAGTTTCCCGTTTACAAATATTTTCATATTTCTCCTTATTTGAAACCACATCCAAAATTCTTGATTCATCAACAATGTCTTGAAAACATTCTTCCTTCATACAATGGAAATCTTGCCCATCATTGTTCTCGAGATTAATTTATTCCACCAATTCTTCTTGTTGTCAATATTCTTGTGGATTTTCACCATCAAAATGCGACCCTTGCAAACCCATTGAAACGTTTTCTATATAAGCATGTTCGATGAAATCTTATTCTGCATTTTATGGAGGCTCTTCAATTTCACTTTAAACTTGTTGCTTGAAATATTCCCATGTCGAGTATATCAGGAGCTTAAATCTTGCACTTAAAAAATGGATTCTCGATTTCATTTTCAACTGTATGACTTGAAATTATATTTTCCAATCTTTAATTTGATTTTTCATGCAAATTACTCACTTCATTGTCTTGTGTCCATATGTGAGAGGGTGGGTGGGCAACAACATTGAAATCACCAAAAGGGGCATATGGGTGCATTCTTGGGATGAACTTTTCAGCAAATGAATTTTCCAGCACATCCCAACTAGTAATGGTCCCAGGAAACACTGAAAAGAACCATTCACGAGCATTCTCATGGAGAGTTTGTGAAAATAATCGACATGTAACATTATCATTAGTGAAATTGAAAACATCACATGTGTTTTTCAATTTAAACAAATAATGCTCTGCATCTTTCGAAGTATTCCCAAAAAATGTTGGAAAATTTTCAATAGAAATGTCTAGCATTTGAAAATCTACTTCTTGTGGATTTAAAGGGATTTTATGCAGTTTCCTCCTTCTTTGGGTACTTCTTCCTTTTGCTACATCTTCAAAACCCATTGATGGGCTTGGTGGAGAAGGCAAAGGAGCATCAAAACATGAAATAAATTCTTTGGTGGAGCCGCCATGAGGATTTTCTTGAGATTCTTGAATATTTCCATTGGAGTTTCTAGGGCATTTAAGAGTTATTTCAATGGAATCGAATGGGAGTTCATGCTCTGAAATATTTGATGTTTCTTGGTTCTTCAAAGGTTTTGATATTTTACTTGTGACCAAAGATCCAAGAACATTATCTTTGAGGTCATTCAAATATATCTCAATACGCTTTTTGTAACACTTGTGCATATAGAACAAGTACCAGCGTCCTTGAATATTCTTTCGAAACTTTGAACCATGGAGAATTGGCTCCTCAATCAAATCTGAAACAAATCCTCAAATACCTTGAAAACAAATAGTTCCCCAATATGGTCTCCAAAAATGTTGATGTTCAGATTGGTCAATATCCAAACAACGACTTCACAAGGATAAAATCTCCTTGTGATTTTATAGAGGGGGTAATCCTCTATTATAGTCTGAAATATGTAGCTTGATGTTCTTGGACTAGATTGTCAAATGAGAGAATGCTAACAGTAAACCTCAAATTCTTTATTGCTTTAGTTTTTATATAAAATAGTTCTTGATGGCTAGATTTCTCCTTGAATGTGACATTTGCTTGGAAATGGACCAAATAGCTTCTTAACAATAAAAAGATAAAGAATGGATTCAATATCAAAATAAATATATGTTCAACTTCATTATAACATCCATCTGAAACACATGCAAGTAGAATATGTAACCATATTTTCAAACAAGAAAAAGAGGAGTGAAGTGGGGTTGATCACTTCAGAGAACTTTAAATGATTTTACATTTAAAATTGAAAAGAATATGATGAGCACACTCCAAAAATCTCATACTCAAAAATCTCAAAGTTTGAGAAATCATAAAATTTATGCCCTAAAATATTTCTTTGGGGAATTCTATACATAAAATATATGTCACATTACGAATCATTCCAGTAAACCAATTGACTAATGTTCAGAAATAAAGTCTGCCAAAAGCAAGAAATTAACCTCCATGAATTTATTAGACAACCTTGGATTACATTATCAGTTATATATACGGCTGTAAAATACTCCTATTGATATTTTAAGTAGAGGCCCAGAAGAATAAAAGAAAAACACACAATAACTCAACCTTGTGCTCAATTTCACACATACAAACACAAAGCCTTGAGAGAAATTGTGTAGTAGAATAAGAAGTAAGAAATCAGAGATTTGTATTTATAGATGAGAAATTCAACTACTTATTGAAGGCTGAACAAATGATATTCTGGTGATCTGACCTCTCTTGATGATCTGAACCTTTTCCTACCTTTTCTTTGATGGTTCTCTCTCTCTTTTAAATTAGCTCCCAATGCTTCTTAAAGAAGTTAGGGTTTCTATTCTTCTAGAAGTTTGCATGTGCATCTTCTTTTTTGGAATTAATGATTTATTAAATTAGGTCATCATAATTTGTGCCTCCAAGTAGGACCCACTTCTTCATTTTATAAAATTTTATTTAACAAACTTTTATTTCCAAAATATGAAGTTGGCCGCCTAAAAAAAAGGTTGATTATGTTTTAATTTTTTGAACATGAGAATTGACTTCTCAACCATGGAAACCATTCTAGAGATAATATTCATCATTATGTATTTTCAATGAGTCTTCTGAAGCGAAATTTGGAGGTTTGATCTCAACTTATAGCCTTGGGAAATCGAGGTCCCAAATAAATTTCTCGGTGAGTCATGAAAAGTGAGTTGACTGATATTTTAATTTTTGGAAGAATTATGGCCAAATTCAAACATTGAAACCTATCCCATTGTCTTCCTTATCAAATTATCTTTCCAACGAGGTATCACTTGCCCCAAATGGACATCTAAGTTATAATCTCTGGAAGATCGTTGCTCAACAACCGTCGATCTGGTTTGTGCATCAATCTTATCCTTTGATTTAATTTCACCTTTCTTAATCCCACGTGCATTGTTGGGGGTGAAACATATATTTTGTATAATGAAAATTCTTTCCATATCATTCATGTGAAATAAAGGAGCTTATGGAATCCTTAGTGTAGTTCTTGTGCCTTAGAAAAATCCATGCCTTGGTAATATTTTGGCCACCCAATCACTACCTAGTCATCGCCCAGTCACTGCCCAGTCAACCTGTGAAAATATAGAAAATATGAAATATAAAAAATGAAAAATTGAAAAAGTAAATAGGAAGAATAAAATGGTAAATGGAAAATGGAAAATGAATTATGAAAATAATAATGAAAATGAATAAGTGGACATGGAAAGTGGAAATGAATTATGAAAATAAACATGGAAATGAATTATGAAAATAAACATGGAAATGAATGGTGAAAATGACTAAGTGGTGGGTATTATGAAAATGACTAAGTGGATAATTAAAATGAAAATGGGCTAAGTATGGAAACGAGTAAATGTGGAAATGGTTGAGTATGGAGAATAGTGAAGAAGGAGAGTAGCGCTAAAAGAAGGAAAATTGGCTAAGTATGGGAAAATGTCATTATGCGGGTCATGAAAGAGAAAGGGTAATTATGTATAATGTGGGACTATGGGTTGTAGTACATGAGCATGGAAAAAGGTAAGTGGGATAGTCGGGTGTCTCGCATATGCATTCTAAGAAAAATGGTTAAGTAAGGGGCATCAGTATGTGGGAGAAAAATGACATATCTTAGGCATATGAGATCCATTTTAAATTATGTAAAGTATTGAACATAGCTGAGACATGGAGCTAAGTCATGAGCTGATGAGAATCACAAATTTCTCCTTCTGAATTTTATTTTCTTATGTTATTCCAAAGAGAGAAAAATTAAGGTGATCAAATTTTTTAGTCAACAACTAGCCCCAACTGCAATATAATGACCCCCGGTGAGTTGTTGAGAATCCATAATCTTGGTCCATTGGGCTATGGAGACATCTTCAGACATTATCTCCATCTAGTAATTGCTTTATTATGTAAAAATTTGAATGGAGAAACAAACTATGTACAAACAAGATCTACCTACCCTAACCTACTAGAAGGAAAGGGACGCACACTTTTCAAGTGTAAGTAGATTTGCAATGGAGCCATTCAAGCATCCATCTGATTTGTTGAATGAAAGCCAGAATTGGGGAATATAATAGGGCTATTATGAGCACTCCCAAAGTGCATTGAAGTAAAATTGAGACACATACGACCAAAATCCGATTGCATTGCTTGGCCAACAATGCTTTGGAACTATGATTCAATAAAATAAATTCTCGGTTGCTCATGAGTGTTGTTATCTTTAGTTGGATGAGAAGTTTCCCATTTAAGAATATTTTCATATTTATCCTTATCTAGAACCACATCCAAATTTTTTTATTCATCAACAATGTCTTGAAAGCATGTGTCCTTCATGCAATGACAATCTTTCACATCATTGTTCTCGAGATTAATTTCTTCCACCAATTCTTCTTGTTTCCAATGTTCTTGTGGCTTTTCACCATCAAGATGTGACCCTTGCAAACATGTTGAAACATTTTCTACATGAGAATGTTGGCTGAAATATTCTTTTGCATTTGGTGGAGGCTCTTCAATTTCACTTTCAAACTTGTTGCCTGAAAATTATCATGTGGAGTATATGAGAAGCTTAAGTCTTGCACTTGAAAATTGGAATTTTCATTTTCATTTTCAGTAGTATGACTTGATTTATTTTTCTTTTTTCCAATATTTTATTTTATTTTCTTCCAAATCACTCACTTCATTGTCTTGTGTCCATGTGGG
>CBVK0101823386.1:4145-14436 GCA_900067695.1 Picea abies | reverse complement strand
TCTGTGTAATGTTTGTATTTGCCATTGTATCTTTTCTGTTCTTTTACTGAAAATCCGTTTGTAGTAAATATTGTACAAGGTTAGAATCTACAGTTAGGGTTTATATTCTTCTAGAAGTTTCCATGTGCAGCTTATTTTTTGGAATTAATGCTTTATTAAATGCTCATTAATAAACTTGGGTCATTGGAATTTGTGCCTCCAAGTAGGACCCACTTCAATCTTTTATAAAAGTTTATTTAACAAACTTTTATTTCCAAAATTTGTTGGTTGTTTAGAAAAAAAAGGTAGACTATGTTTTAATTTTATGAACACGAGAATTGACTTCATATGGAAACCATTCTAGATATACTCTTTGTCATTATATATTTCTGACAAGTCTTCTTGAGCGAAATTTGGAGGTCTAGATCTCAAGTTATAGCCTTGGGAAATAGAGGTTTCAAACAAATTTCTTAGCAAGTCATGAAAAGTGAGTTGATTGATATTTTAATTTTTGGAAGAATTATGGCCAAATTCAGCCATTGAAACATGTTTATTGTCTTACTTATCAAATTAAA
This sequence comes from Picea abies, assembly GCA_900067695.1. Lineage (NCBI taxonomy): Eukaryota > Viridiplantae > Streptophyta > Pinopsida > Pinales > Pinaceae > Picea > Picea abies. The sequence continues at coordinate 13,882 of CBVK0101823386.1, read as the reverse complement.
TTTCCAACGAGGTATCACTTTCCCCAAACGAACATCTAAGTTATAAGCTTCAAAATATCGTTGCTCAACAGTTGTCGATCTGGTTCGTGGATCAATCTTAGCCTTTGATTTAATTTATCCTTTATTAATCTCACATGTATTATTTGGGGTGAAACATATAGTGTTTATAATGAAAATGCTTTCCATACCATTCGTGTGAAATAAAGGAGCTTATGGAAGCCTTAGTATAGCTCTTGTGCCTTAGAAAAATTCATGCCTTGGTAATATTTTGGTCACCCAATCACTGCCTAGTCATCGCCCAATCACTACCCAATCAACCTGTGAAAATATAAAAAATGGGAATATAAAAAATGAAAAATGGAAATATGAAAATAGAAAATTGAAAAAGTAAATAGGAAGAGTAAAATGTTAAATGAAAAATGAATTATGAAAATAATAATGAAAATGAATAAGTGAACATGGAAAATGGAAATGAATTATGAAAATGAACGTGGAAATGAATTGTGAAAATGAACGTGGAAATGAATTATGAAAATGACTAAGTGGTGGGTATTATGAAAATAAACTAAGTGGATAATGAAAATGAAAATAGGCTAAGTATAGAAATGGATAAATCTGGAAATGGTTAAGTACGGAGAATAGCGAGGAAGGAGAGAAGCGTGGAAAGAAGGAAAAATGGCTAAGTACGAGAAAATGTCATTATGCAGGTCACGAAAGTGAGAGGGTCATTATGTAGAATGTGAAAGTGAGAGGGTAATTATGTAGAACGTGGGATTGTGGGTTGTGGGACATGGAAAAAGGTAAGTGGGATAGTTGAGTGTCTCACATCCACATTCTAAGAAAAATGGTTAAGTATGGGGCAACAATATATGGGAGAAAAATGGCATATCTTGGGAATATGAGCTCTATTTTAAATTATGTAAAGTTATGAACGAAGTTGAGACATGGAGCTAAGCCATGAGCTAATGAGCATACAAAAATTCCTCCTTCTGATTTTGTTTTTTTTATCTTATTCCAAAGAGAGGAAAATTAAGGTGATCAAATGTTTTGATCAACATACACAAAGTACAATAGAAAATCTCGGGTGTAGTTTTGTTGATCCCCATTTAGCTACCACATGCAAGGAAAATATTAAGGAAGTAGAGGAGGTTTTAAGTCTTGACAACAACTTCATTCTAGAAAGGCACTAACATTCCAAGGTGACCTATGTCCCACTATATTTCCTTTGTTTGGACCTCAACACTTGGGTGCCTTAGATAACAGAGAGAGGTGAGGGTTTTGTTAGGTATTTCTTAGATGTTTCCCAACTTCAGGGTGGTAATGGGTTGTCGAATACTCGACCAAAGGAAAAGAAAAATAAATGGTTATCAAGAGTAGGGGTGGAAGTGTATCCTTAAAGGTTGGAAAAGATGTGTAGTCGAACCAAATTTTAGATCCATTTGAAACTTCAGTAGTGGGTAAGTTCTTTGGAAATCGAATTTCGATGGAGTTAAAAAACATGTGCCAAAAAACCGCCCAAAAATAGACATGAAAAATGAGGCAAAAAAGGTGACATGTTTCCCGAGGAAAAACAAAGCAACACTACAACTAGTCATGCAAAGAATATAACACATACCCAACATTCTCCCACTTGTTTTTTCTTTGCATACAGGGGGTTACAGGGTTACATAGTCAACAATCCAGTTGAGTACTTTTTTTGAGGTTTTTCTATGCTATATTGATATTTGGTTATTAACATTCAAGAGGTATTTCCAAAAGAAATACTTAAACAAGAGATATTATGACAAAGGATTTCTTTGAACTCAAGCTTGGGAGTATGATGATGGATGAGTATGAAAGAAGATTCTTGGAGCTGCTGAAATATGTCGCATTCATCAAGGATGAGCAAGTAAATATTCAGAGGTACCTAAGTGGGTTGCCTCCATTTATTAGTGACAAGATATAGTATGATGACCTTAAGACATTGGAGGAAACTGTAAGGTGTGTTAAATGTATTTATGATCAGCAAAGGGGAAGACCAAGTTTCCAAAAGGATTTGGAAGACAAGATGAAAAGTAAGGTGGATCAAAGGAAGAAGGGGGATAATCCACCGTTTTTCAGAAATACTTTGCAAGGACATCCAAATCCCAAGGAGTATAGAATGACGAAGACAATGGGGAAAAATTCATGGAAACAATCTATTCAATGTTGGAATTGTGGTGAAGATCATATGCACAGAGATTTCCCTCAAAGAGGTGATAAAGTGAGGACTTCACACAATGTATAAAAAGCTACGATATTTTAGGACATGGTAATAAATGTACCAAGGATTTACGTAGCCTTGGATAAAAAGCAAGTTGAGTTTCAGTCGCACATGATTGAAGTGGAAGGTAAGATTATTGACCAACCCATTGATATTTTAATTGATTTAGGAGCTAGTCATAGTTATCTATATCCTAAGATTGTGGAAAATTTCCAATTTCCAAGAAGCAAGCTTAGAAAACCTCGGTTGGTACAGTTAGCTACAGGAGAAAAAAGGAAAATTAATGAGATGGTTAAGACATATCTAATGGATATGAATGGACTGTGCACAAAGACTTATTTAAATATTATACCTTTGGGCTCGTATGATTTCCTCATTAGTATGGATTGGTTGGATGAGCACCATGTTTTCATGGATTGTTATAATAAGGCTTTTACTTGCTTGGATGAGAAGAAATTTGAGATCATTTCAAGGAATTCCAAGAGTTGTGTCTATCAAAGAAATTTCACAATTGAAGAAAAGTTACATGAAAGGTTGTCAAGTACTTGCATAACGCATGGAAGAGGCACCTAAGGATAAAATGCCAAGTGTTGAAGACTATGTAGTAATGAAAGAGTTTGAGGATGTATTTAAAGAGATATCGGGATTGCCTCCTAAAGAGGTGATAAAGCGAGGATTTTGCACAATGTACAAAAAGATACAATAGTTGAGGACATGGGAAGAAATGTACCACGGATTTACGCAGCCTTGGATAACAAGCAAGATGAGTTTCAGTCGCACATGATTGAAGTGGAAGGTAATATTAACAACCAACCCATTTCTATTTGAATTGATTTAGGAGCTAGTCTTAGTTATCTATATCCTAAGATGGTGGAAAGTTTCCAATTTCCAAGAATCAAGCTTAGAAAACTTTGGTTGGTACAGTTTTCTACAAGAGAAAAAAGGAAAATTAATGAGATGGTTAAGAAATATCCAATGGAGATGAATGGACTGTGCACAAAGGTTGATTTAAATATTATACCTGTGGGCTCGTATGATTGCCTCATTGGTATGGATTGGTTGGATGAGCACCATGTTGTCATGGATTGTTATAATAAGGATTTTACTTGCTTGGATGAGAAAGGAAATTTGAGATTGGTTCAAGGAATTCCAAGAGTTGTGTCTATCAAAGAAATTTCAGCCTTGCAATTGGAGAAAAGCTACATGAAAGGATGTCATGTATTTGCAACGCACATGGAAGAGAAACCTAAGGATAAAGTGCCAAGTGTTGAATATTGTGTAGTACTGAAAGAGTTTGAGGATGTATTTAAAGAGATATAGAGATTGCCTCCAAAAATAGAAATTGAATTCTCTATAAATTTGATACCGGGAGAAACACCTATATCCAAGAATTCTTATAGGATGAGTATGCCAAAGTTTAAGGAGTTGTAGATGCAACTTGAAGAGATTTTGAAGAAGGGGTATATATGCCCAAGTGTGTCACCTTGGGTGCCCCAATATTGTTTGTGAAGAAGAAGGATGGAACATTGAGACTTTGTATCGACTTTGGGTAGTTGAACAAGGTAACAATAAATAACAAGTAACATTTTCCAAGGATAGATGACCTCTTTGATCAACTAAGAGGCGTACATATATTTTCAAAGATTGACCTTAGATTTGGCTATCACCAAGTAAGAATAAAAAATGAAGACATTAGTAAGATTGTCTTTATAACAAGGTATGGTCATTACGATTTCATAGTGGTGCCATTTGGGTTGTCAAATGCACTAGTTGTCTTCATGTGTTTGATGAATGGAGTTTTCAGAGAGTATTTAAATAATGTTGTCATTGTATTTTTGGATGACATACTTATTTACTCAAAGTCTGAAGAGGAGCATGAGCAACACTTGAGGATGGCACTGCAGGTATTGAGGGAGCATCAACGTTATGCAAAGTTGAGCAAGTTCTTGTTTTATCAGCGAGAGATTCATTATTTGGGTCATATTATTTCCAAGAATGGAATAGTTGTGGATCCAGAAAAGATAAAATCCATTGAGGAATGGACGACACCAAGAAATGTCATAGAGGTGAGGTCCTTCATCGGACTGGAAGGGTACTACAAAATGTTTATTGAAGGCTTCTCACAAATTGTGTATCCAATTACATCTTTGAAAAATAAAGGTGCGTGATTTGAATGGACTCCAAATTGTGAAAGGAGTTTTCTGCACTTGAAAAGTTTGTTAACAAGTGTGCCGATTTTGAGAATGTTTGATCCAGATGTAGACTTTGTTTTGTGCATGGATGCATGCAAGGAAGGACTCGATGGAGTCCTAAGTCATAATGGATATGTGGTAAGCTACGAATCAAGAAAGTTAAAAGAGAATGAAAGGATTTATGCTACTCATGACTTAGAGTTGGAAGCCATAGTGTATGCTTTGAAGATGTGGCATCAATATCTCATGGGTAAAATGTTTGAGTTGAGGATGGATCATAGTGGTATGAAGTATCTATTTAGACAACCAAGTTTAAATTCCAGACAAAGAAGGTGGTTAGAGTTCCTCATTGAGTATGACTTTGACATAAAGCATATCAAAGGAAAGAAGAACAAGGTGGTTGATGCACTCAGCAGGAGGGTGTGTGAGATGCATACTATAGTCATTATCATGTACCATTTAGGTTTGTGCAACATAATTTTGTAGGTTTCCAAATCAGATCAGCGTTATATGGACGTAAAGGCGACTTTACATCAAGGTATGTCACAAAACAAGTATGAAGGTTATGACTTAAGAGAGGATGGGATCCTCATGTATAGGTGCAAAGTCTATGTAACAAATGATCAAGAGTTGAAAAGTATGTTATTGTTGTAGCTGCATAAGGTTCCTTATGTTGGACATCGAGGCTACCAAAAAACAATTATTGCAGTCAAAAAGAAAAACTATTGGCCAAGTATGGAAAAGGAGGTTGCTAATTTTATTTCTAGATTCTTAGAATGTCAAAATATCAAAGTTGAGCATAGACATCCAACTGGTTTGCTACAATCTTTGCCCATTCCTAAGTGGAAGTGGGAAGTTGTGACCATGGATTTCATTACCAAGTTTCCTAGGACTACTAAGCAACATGATTGTATTATGGTAGTGGTGGACAAGATAACTAAAGTTGTGCATTTTATTCTAGTGAAGTCATTGCACAAGGCAGCTAACATTGTTGAGACATACATGTGAGAAGTTGATAAGATGCATGGTGTAACTAATACAATTGTGTCTAACATAGATTCCAAGTTCACCTCAGAATTTTGGAAAGGGTCAATCAAAGGATTTGGGACAAATCTGAACTTTATCACAACATACCACCCTGAGACAAATGGTCAAATAGAAAGAGTAAATCAGGTGATTGAAGATATGCTCAGGATGTATGTGATGGATAAAGAGTAAATCAGGTGATTGAAGATATGCTCAGGATGTATGTGATGGATAGACCATCCAAATGGGAAGACTACCTTCACTTGGTAGAGTTTTCTTACAAAAATGGGTATAAAACATCTTTAAATATGATCCCATTTGAAGCACTTTATGGTAGAAAGTGAAACATGTCAGTGAGTTGGGACAACCCAACAATCTGTGCAGTAGTTGGGCCAGATCTGCTCTGGGAAATGGAAGAAAACATGGTAAAGATAAGGCAAAGCTTAAAGTTTGTCCAAGATAGGAAAAAGAGTTGTGTAGATAAAGGAATAACCCACAAAGAATTTAAAGGGTGATCATGTGTTCCTAAAAGTCAAAGATAGACACAGTTCCCTAAAGTTGGGAAATTGTTCTAAGTTGGATGTACGCTTTTGTGGGCCATTTGAAATCCTGGAGAGGATTTCAAACGGGCCATTTTAAATTGTTGTGTATTCATAATGTTTTCCATGTGTCATTGATTAAAAAGTATGGACCTGATGCTAATCCTATTATTTATTAGAATGTGATTTAGGTGGAGCTAGAAAGCAATTTTTGAGTGTGATCGATTTGCACATTGGATTGAAAAATCAATTAGCTTTGGAATTGAGCCATGGAGCTGGTAAAGGTCCAATGGACCTGGTACGGTCCTGAGGATGCAACCTGGGAATGTGATGATGCTATGTGGATAGAGTATCTGCATCTTTTTGAATATTTTTGAAATTTTTGTATGTACATGTGTATATGATGCATTGAGGGCAGTGCATAAATAAGGGGGAGGGGAATGTAATGTCCCTGATCCAGACCCTTTGTAATTGTACATATAGGTTGGTGAGTCATGGTACCAACTATAAATGTAATTGTACATTTAGGTTGATGGGACATTGATGCTAAGGTTTGGTGTTGCGCACACCTTAGTAGTGCACGAAGAATTGTTATCAAAGACATGGTGTGCACATTTCATAGTGTTGCACGCACATGGGTAAGTGCGCATGTTTCACAATGTTGTGTGCACTTGGGTAAGTGCACAGGAATGACCTATGAGTGTGCATCAAGATAGGTTATATGTGGGTGTGTGTGTGTGTGTGTGTGTGTGTGTGTATGGTTGTATATGTATTAAGGATAGAGAGCCTGTGTGATTATGAGGCTAGTGAGTTAGGACACAGATAGGCTAGTGCGCCTATCCATGTAAATATAATCATAATTATTAATATAATATTACATCATTGCATGTAGAAAAACTCATATGAAAAGAGGTGGGGGGATAAATTCACCAGAAAAAGGGAACATTTTATAATATTTTTGGAAAAAGAGTAATGTTGGATAATTATTTTATCCTAAGTTCTCGAGGGTAGGGAACAAGTCACCAAGTGGCTTAAGATACCCCTGAAGGTGATAAGTGTCGATATTAAGACATGCAATATATAGTGTTGGCCTTAGTGTATTTCAAGGGAAGGAGAACAGATTTGGGAGGAATTCAACGAGAGAAGAATTCATTCGGGGAATTATTCATGTTTCAGGCTCTCGTGAGCAGAAGGGGGTTGGACGGTATGGAAAATTCGATTATTACCTTATATGCACAAAGAATCTTGTAAGGGGTTTTTCTATTGTAATCCAAAGACTTTCTGTTGAAGAGGTGGGTTGTCAGACACGTGAGAAGTATATATGGGTGAGAGATTTGTTATTGAAGAGATAGGTTGTCAGGGTCGTGAGTAGTCTCTTTGAGAGGGATATTTTCTCAGAATTATTCCCTGGTGCGTTGGGCATTAGATGCAGGGATCAAAGACTTCGTGTCGGGCCTGTTGTTGGTAATCCTCAAAGGGAAGTGGGGCAGTCAAGGGAATGTTGAGCAGATAAGGGGCACACTTCCATGGGTGTGATAGGTGCGTGGGGAATGAGAGATTGTAGGGTAGTTGCAGCAGTGGGCACCTTGGATTGAGAAATTCTGTTGAGTATCATACCTTAGCCTGTCACTAGGAACCCTTTTTTCCTAGTGGATTTAATCCCTAGATCGAGGGTGATCTGTTGTTGAACGTATATGATAAACATAGTCTATGGCTAGGAGGAACATCTGAGTTATGCAGGCAGTTGGTGGCTTTCATAAAAGATAAGCATTTTATGAGATTGTCTCATTTTCTATGTGCATATTTATCTATGTTCGATGTGGTTTAATTCTGGAATGTTGTCGTGTGTAAGTATGGTAATTATAACATGTATTTGTAGTTGTGCATGTACATGACAAATGTTGATATTCTTTCGTGTTAAATTAACTTTGTGATTTTGATTATGAGTCTTCAAGAAGAGGATTGAATGGTCGAGTGTGCAGGAGATTATATTGTGTGCACAGGAGGCTGGAACTCATGTGAGCATTCAAAGAATTAGACCCCATGCATAGGGAAATCATAATTGGCGTGTGACACTAAGATGGTTGGACGCATAGTAATGTTGTGTGATCAGTACACTAGTGCATAGTTGTTTAAGTTACTTCCACTGCTTAAAGTTGTGATTAAAGGAGAACGTTAGTGAGACGCTACTCAATTCGAAGTTGAGTGCACTACTTCAATTAATATTGTGTATACTTGTGTTTAGAGTAGAATCTGTGAAGTGGAATTTTGGAGTAGCATTGCTTAGTAGTATGTTGAGGGGGATGTTACAATTTTGTCGAAATAGGACCATAAATAAGGAGGAGTTGTGGTAGCAGGACCCATCGTGGGTGGCTGGGTACGTTACATTTTGTTATCAGAGCTAAAGTTGGAAGGATTTGTATGATGTGGCCTGACCTGGGAGGTTGGGGACATTACAGAGTGGTATCATAGCTACAAGTTCAACACTAGACTTGTATGGGCCAGAGTTCAACAAGAAGTTGTAGAGCTCCAGTTTCAACATTAAGCCTGCATGAGATGAGTTCTATTTAAGACAAAATTCAGAATGGTAAGTGACCGAATTTGGAATTTCAGTGTGATCATGGTGTGCATTAAATAAGAATGCACAGATGTGCGTGCTAAATTCATGATATTGCGGGGTGCGACATTGGAACTGCACAGTAAACAATGGTGCATGGGTGTGTGCACTAAGGTTTGGGGTTGCAACAAATTTGTGTTGCATGAACATTAATGATACACGATGTACATGTTAAAAGTTAACATCACGCATTGATATGTGTTGAATACCAGTGCGTGCATGGGCTTCAGAAGAAAGGATTTTGACAAGATGGTGTAGAGTTTTCATGAATTTGTCTCATGAATTCATCTAACAAATCTTATTTCCTGCACATTTTGTAGAATTATCAACAATTAGAATAGGACAAAATCAGTGCAGAAGGTCAAAATCATGGAAGATGCATAGAGGAATTACAGTCATGATGATGAGTTCGGGGATTTGTATGTCATTTTGGGTGTTGATGGTATAGAATCCAAGGAAGAGCGCATAAATTTGGTAGAACCCATAAAGGGACTACAAAAATACGTATAAAGCTATAAAGATGATAATGAAAGGATTATGAAAGCCAAGGAGAAGCAAGATGACTTCAATGTCAAGTTAATGCAAAGCTTGGACATAATAGAAAAGAAAATGGATAAGGAGACATAGTTGAGTAGGTCAGGAAGTCACAGGTATCATGATGAGAAAATAAGAGAAGCAAGAGGTGTTGATAGGCATCATCACCACTCACCAAAGCATTCTTTCAGGAAAGCACACAGTAGCTCAAGCCCATTTCTTTTCAAAAATCATAAGAGAAGGATTGGGGTGGATGAGCTACGGGGAGAAATGAATAAGATCAAGCCTCCTACCTTTGATGGCGAGCATAAGAAGGATGAGGATGGAGATACATGGTTGTTGGGTATGAGGAGGTACTTTCAGCTACATAATTATTTTGCATAGGGAGAAGGGAGAATTGTTGTCTATCAACTAAAAGGAAAGGCAACAATACGGTGGGATCAATATGTGCAGGTGCAACACATTGATGAAAATAAGGTTACTTGGAGGGATTTCAAGGGGTATTTCCAAAAGAAATATTTAACCAAGAGATACTACGATAGAAAAATGAAGGAGTTCTTTGAACTCAAGCTTGGGAGCATGACCAT
>CBVK0101823380.1:0-10671 GCA_900067695.1 Picea abies | reverse complement strand
AAATTAAGTAATCAATAATCATAACTCTGTATTAAAATCAATCCAAAAAACACCAACATTCATTGTTTATCAATTGTGTATCAAATTGTTTGTTGTTCCAACATTTAAATTTCCCAGAATTTCTCAATTCATAATAGTCTAAACAAAACAAACTTTCCATTTCAACAGTCTTGTTTAACAAAGCGTTGATCTTTTATTTATTTTTCTTCTTTTTAAGAATTTAAAAAACATACAACAATATGCTCGACCTCTATCCCTGATAAACCATAATGCCTCACTATAATAATCAACATCCAATGTCTACCAATTTACAATTGGACCCAATTTTAAATTTACAAAGGTCTCTTTTTAAAACGTGAACAAACTTCAAAGCATGCCTGATTATACACAGTGTTCATCATATCAATCGACAAGATCTTGCAATGAAACAACATTTGACCAAAACATAAAACCCGAGCCTTATCACTGTGGATATAAATTTCCCTTTAAAACCATTGTTAATCTGTACGATGATCCAATATAAACATATGAAGCGAACATCACCAACTACACACATGCCTCATTTTTAAAACTAGCCATAACCTTGATCGGGCCTAGCAAAAACACACAATTGTTTCCAATTGCAATAAAGACCATGCTGGTAAAAACACAGTGAGTGAAACCATAATGAAAGAAGATTGTTCTCGACTGCATCCAAGTGCCTGTTCCCATTTGTAATTGTTCAACCAATTTTATCATGGAAAGACGAGACATAGACTTGACGAAAAACCTTCATAACCATTCCACTGATAAACCAATATTTGACAACCAAGAAGGTGCCCGAAGGGAGAAAAGGTAGTTGGAAATCAAATTGGGTATGTCACATTCAAATGCAGGGAGACAACAAGAGCATGTTCATCCTTTAACCATAACACAGAGAGTTGGAGATCTTCCGAGGCTTATCAACCATATGCATAATACCTTTTGAAAAAGATACATCAATGAGCCACACAATCTTCTTATTACTCCAAGTCTTGAACAAGACCAATAGTTAGCCATCGAGGAGAGAAAGGACGGGTAGGGTAAAATAGCCAGTGCACATAGTGTGTTTATCACTTGCAGAAGAGAGGAAAAATTTAATTGAATAGTGGTGGTTATTAAAAGAAAACACAGAGACATAACATCTCTATCTATTACTTAAGAGCCGAACAACTTGACAACAACACCAATGAGGACGCACACATCCTTTTGACATAACGTCGAGATAAAAATCATATCAATCCACAACCATACAAGCATATATTAATGTTAGGGTCACCCAAGACTTGGTCTTGGGATACTTCGGTGAAAAGACAATAAGAATGGCCCGACGACCATGAATCGAGGTTCAAAGAAATAACACAACAACTATTGGCAATCCCTTTGCGACTGGGTAAGGGTTACAATCATGACTGTGAGGGAAAAAAATATCGACGGTAATACACAAAACGAAATTGCAATGCTATATGCACCCAATTCAAATCTAATGAAATTCACATAGCTCACTAACCAACCAGAGCATAATAGTTTGGACTAACACTAACACCCTTTTACTTTTCCATTCGAATTTGCATATAACCCGTTATCATAGCTCAAACATAGCTTCTTTCCCTTTAGGATTTTTTCATAGGTTTTTCTTTCTTTGTTTTGATTATGTTATCACTAAAATATCTCTTGCATATATGTGGCTAGGTAATCTATCACAATGATTAGTGACATGGTTAAATCATAGCAACTGTAAATACATGCCCCTCAAAACAATAAAAATGTTTTGGATCGCAAGAAGCATTCAACAAAATGCATCATCCACCTGTTACCATGTCAAAATGAAACCAAGACTGCATTTTCAACCATGTAGGACTGTGTAGGCAACATAAAAAATAAATAAATAAATAATATGTGATATGTCTATCCCTGCGCCTCTAGTCTACAAGGGGGTCCCACCTACTAGTATTATATTATTAGCAAAGTTAAATAATAGGGCCTTATCAATACTTTGTGGGTGGAATTCATGTTTACAATTTTATTCATCAACAATAGTTCAAGGGCACTCACCAACAAAGGATCCAACTTTATCGAGTTGTCAAAGCAGGGCAACTCCTGCACCAGGCAAGTGGTTGACTCGGGGCCAAATTCAACAGAAATTTCCTCATCTGATGGGGGAACTCAAAGAAATGGAGACCATTGCTTCCTAAGGGGGGAGGATTGATCCAGATGGATGTCATTAGCCTCCCACCTATTCCAACTGGCTCATTTTGGTATTTTTTTCTAGTTTTTAAGTCCCCAACTTTCGGGGTTGTTTTGAGGCTTTAAACAACGTTTTTAGGGCTTGCCACAATCAAATTGTACAAAAAGTTAAAGTTTGATAGAAACATGTGTAGTCCTCAGATAGACCTTTCCAACAGGATATCGTGCACCTAAAACAAAGATCGTATGCAAAAGTTACGACCTCGGTAATTTGATGTACTTACTTACCCCAATAGGGTCCACATGACTTTTGACGCTTCTTCTCCTAGGGTCAGGTTTTTGGATGTCTAGGGTTTTGACATTCATGTTTATTGTAAAAAGTCTTGGATAGCCTCATTGTAACCATATTCTTGCAAATGAGTGCAACCGTCACATCTCTTCTCAGAGATAAGCCACCACCATTCTAGCAAGCTTGTTTTCAGTCTGCATTTTACAGTTTCAACACATTTTTTTATTGAATAGAATCCAGTTTTAATGTATCTTTGTTATTGTTCCTTGTGCTTCTGTGTTAAGCATAATAATAATATGTATTCATTTCGTTCTTCTCATAAAATCTGGATCACCTAATCATCACCATCAATCATTTTGCAGACAAGATATCATGATGCCAGTGTTCAATTACCATTTATGTCATCCATTCAAAATAATTTTTAATACTCAAGACTTTTTCAAATGGTATCATCAAATCATTAATTAATAATACCTCAACAATTTATCACTCATCATATTGCATGCATTAGAGTCCTTGATAAACCCTAGTTTGACACACCTAGTGTTCCTCTTCTAAGGGGGGGATCCAGGATCTGAAGCAACATCCTTTCAGGACCTTTTCTCTTCTTTGAGGCAATCAACTAGGCCTCAAACTACTAGATTCATAAAGAAATTGAATGAAATCCCAGAAACTGGTTTACCATCAGTAAACTCACAGCATATGGCTCTTGCCCTTGCAAATTAGAGGTTAATTGATCATTTTACTGGTTTATGGCCATTGGCCATTCCCCTATAGCTATGTTCATATGGATATACAAAAATTTGAAGGTGCTCATCAAGGGACAATTAATCCATTACTTATGTGGAAGAGGGTTTTATGCCTTCTTGTTGAATCAAAGGAAGATAGGGATCTCATATTTCATAATGGGCCTTTTTTTTTTTTAACTAGGGGCATGTATCATAATAGATGGACTCTTTACTTCAATCCTGAACATGATGTCCCATCAGATTTACTAGTGTGGGTTCCATTTTTGCATCTTCCATTGCACTGTTGGAATGAGGATATAATGAGATACATAGGAATGTAGATTATTTGGCTAGAGACATTTTAATAGTAAAAAAACATGTCAACCAAATTCATACATAGATGACTAGAAGAAGTCTATCTTAGAACATGAAGACTAATAATGAGTTATTGTTAGCTACTATATCAAGAATTGATCAAGTAGAATATGTATTTAATGATGTTAAAATTCATCTATTGCATCCTCCTCCACCTCCTTTTGAGTATAAGGACATAGAATATGGTTCTATTTCAAGATTGACTAAAGAAAAGGAGTATGGTAAAGAAATATTTATGAAATCGTTAGAAATTAATAATTATGAGATTGATTATTTTTTATTTCTTGAAAAAGAAAGAAAATTCATAAAAAGTTCATATCTATGTAGATAATCTTAGAGAAAAATGGTATGAGGTGAAAAATAAAATTCTTGAGATAAAAATGGTTAAAAAAGAAGTAGAATATAGCTCCAGAGATTATCAGTCAGAATATATGAATACCAAATTTGAATATCCCGTTGTCCATCAAGATAAGAAAGCAGAAGGATTTCCTATAGATCCTTCTGATACTCCTACCTCAATTGTACTCACATCAATAAGAGACCTCGGTCCAATCTCAAACTACCTCAATTGTACTCACATCAATAAGAGACCTCGGTCCAATCTCAAATTGCAATTGTAAGTCTCCTAATGATATCATGAAAACCCTCCATGCTTTGGGAGAAGGGCTATAACACAAAGATATATTTCCAAGAATTGTGTTACTTATAAAGGATTAACCACAAGGCTTGCTTGGGGTTTCAATGGGCAGTTGGAAAACTGGTGGTCTTCTCTTGAAGAAGATGGAAAAAAATGAAATTCTAAATGATGAGAAACCATTGGATTCATTAATACATGTATTTGCAAAATAATTTTATGGTGAAGTGCCTAATGTTGGAAAACATTATGCATATATGTTTCTTTTGCAAAAATTATGTGATATTTATTTCATAAATGAGTATAAATGTACAATGAAAGAATTGCTATAAAAAATAGGCGAGCCTTCCAATCCTGCATACAAAACTATATTTCTTCATGGCCAAAAATTATTCCTCATTTAGTGAGGAAGATATTTTAAGATTTAAAGATTGATCCTGATGATCTATCACTAGCTGGACTACATGACGAAATTGAAAAATCTTTGAAGGATGTCTACACAAAGGCTAAAGAATCAAAGTAGTTAAATTAACAAACCAGGGTTTTATCTCATCCCCTTTTTCATTCATTCAAAGAGACTTATGATTTTGTTTGTGGTAAAAAGAAAAAAACAAATTTCATAAGTTTGAAAAATCATATCATTGTGAATGAAAAAAGGGAGAATATTCAAAGAAATAATTTAAATGAGGATTTAAATCTTAGATAGATATCCTAGAAGAATGTTTTTTAAGAAGAGAACAATTTCTAGAGCAAACTGTAGATGATATATCTATAAATAACAAGGACATTGGACAAGCAAGTGTCCCAATAAGTAAAAAAGGAGTGCCAAAATCCTTGAACTATTTACATATTCTTTTAGCCCTGCCTTCTAGGATTCTTGCTCAAAGTCTAATTTAGAAGTTGTATATTCAATTTATCTTCCTTATGATTCTGATTCTAGCTCACTTTCTTCTTTTCCTTCCACTCCTAGTTCACTTTCTATATGTGAACACATTTTTTTGTGCGTTAAAATGCTTTCTTTTTCACCTTCTCCATCTCTTGATCACTTTGGGTCACAATTGACTTATGTTAGATATTATGATCCTAAATTACTCAGTAATAATATCAACTCCCTAAGTGGGCTATTCAACTTTTGAAAGGTGTCATATATGATGAACGAAACAAAACATGTATAAGAAGTTAAAACGGGGATGAAGAAAATTTGGCCTTAGTATCAAATGATTTTACTAAGCCCTCAACTTTCAAATAGGTGGTAAAACATGAAGAATGGAAAAAATAAATGGTTGATGAGTATAAAGAAGTGATAGAAAATGGGACTCGGAAACTTGTTGATTGTCCTCAACATGTCAAACTCATTGGATGTAAGTGGGTTTTCCGAATCAAGTATAAGCCAGATATAATGATAGACAAGTATAAGTCAAGACTTGTAGCCAAGGGTTTTGCACAACATGAAGGGGTTGATCATGAAGAAGCTTTTTCACAAAAAACAAAGTGGAACACAATCAAGATGGTAATTTCTTTGTCAGCTCAAAAGGGATGAAAATTACATCAGAATGATCTTAAAAGTGTCTTCCTAAATGGAGATTTGCAGGAAGAAGTCTATATGCTTCAACCTCTCAGTTTTGAGCTCGAAGGTTAGGAACAAAAATTTTGTAAGTTAATCAAGGTGTTGTATGGATCTAGTTGGATATTCAGAAGCAAATTTTGTTAGAAATGTTGATGATAGGGCATCGACATCATGTTACTTGATGGATATGGGATCAACAAAAATTTATTGGAGTTGCAAGAAGCATACTACAGTAGAAAATTCTTCAATAGAAGTAGAATGTATATCAGCATGGGAAGCAACATGTGAGATAGTTTGGTTACACAAAGTTGTATAGGATTTGGGAATTTCTCAAACATAAGCTACTTAATTGTTAATTGATAGTCATTTTGCCATTAAACTTGCTAAAAATCTAGTTTTCCATTCCAAAACAAAGCATGTCGACAGAAAGTATCGTTACACAAGGACACTCATCACAAAGGGCATCATCAAACTAGTATACTGTCCTTCAGAAGATCAGACTCAAATATTTTCACAAAACCACTTGGCATGATCAAATTTACTAAGTTTAGAGCATAACTTGGTACTATTTGCAATGTACTTTTGGATCAAAGGGGGGAATTTTAGATATTATGATCCTAAAGTACTTAGTATAATATTGTTTTATTATACTTAGGATTTTCTATAATGTATTTTGTTAGAATAGATAATAAGTCTAGAAAAGAGTCGCTTCTTACAAGCAACAAAATGGGAAATTGTTAGAATATTTATTTAATGTACAGGAACACTTGTCATACTCACATGATTATGTGATAATATGTCCATAACAAAAATTAGTTTATAATTAGTATGATGAGCCTACTTAAGCTCTCATTTTCTCATGCGAGAGTAATATTGGAGATTGTAAGCTCTTGCATTAATTGTGTAATTTATTTTCCTTCTTTAATAAAATTTGTGTGTCTGAGGACACTTTTGCCATCAACTTCCACTCCTTGGGACTTTCATCGTCGTCATTATCTTCGATCCAAAATTTCTTCCCTCCTTAACCAACATCACTGCAATAGTGTGATGGATTCTAATCATTTTTATAATTTTCATTCTTCATACCAATATGCTTCTCCTCCATATAATTATTTAATTCCTATAGAAGACCGTGAAATATCTTGCACATCATGAAAGGGAAGGACTTAGAGAAAAAATCTAGAAATTTCAAGATAGAATAAAGTAAAAAAAAAAGAGACAAATAAGAAGGCTAATAGAATAAGTTGCAGCAGACAAAGAAAATTTACAAATGTTGCACTTAGCTCATGAATGTTCTTTAGATGAATATTTGAATAGAGAATACATACAAGTAGAAATAGGGGAATAACAAGAGCATGAAGTTGTTCATATGGTTCAAGAAAGTACCAGTCAAGTTCAACAAATAGAGATAAGTAGCTTCAATGAAATCAAGGCTATCACAGATAGACTTGTTATCTTTATTTGCATTAAGACTAAAGGCTTCAAAGTATATACTATTGATGCTCATATTTGTTGATTTTACCTAGATTCAACTCTTGGTATGCTCAAATACCATGTTGATATTTCACCACTTCAACCCAACACCTTACAGTTAGCTCAAAATAAAATCATTGTATCTACTAAAAGCACAACTGATTAATCAACTAAACATGTAGTGGAAGCATAAACTAGAAAACCAAAATCTCACAGACAAGACACCAATATTTTCGGGTATAAACCCCTGGAAAAACCCCAGAGGGAAAACCAGTTCCATTATTCTTTTATTAAGGTCAAATCAAGGCTCCTATAACAGGGAAAATGACCCAATGAGAGAATATACACTGTAGACAAACTTGGCAATGCATGTGTTGTTGTACAACCTCGTACTAGCACGTCTCCCAATGTGTATGTGATTTTCCTTCTGTTGAATTGCGTACATACGCAACTGTCTCTTTTGTAGCCCATGTACATGTAGAAAAAACCTATACGAACACTTTTGTATGGTGTTGCACTTTTCTCTGGCTTCTATCCTTTGAAACCCACCTACGTCTGCCTCTACTCTCTCTCCTCCTTGACCTGTATGACCTCTAGAAGAAATTCCTTCTCCACCTATCTAAGATATTGAATCACGGTCCTTTGTGATCCAACACTCTCTTCATCAATACTTGGATGAAATATCTTCTCCCAACCTGTGATATTTCCTCACTCTAGTGTAAGCAAAAGTCCTTCTTTGCTTCTACACTCCTCCCGCTAGAAAAAGTCCTTCTTTACTATCCTCGACCTGGACATCTCACCAAAAGTCTCTACCTTGATCTCTCATCAAAGTCTCTCACAAGTGTATCTCACACAAGTGTCTCTTAATCTTGGCATCTCACCAAAGATCCTACCTCGACCTCTCATCAAAGTACTTGATTTTGATCTCCCATCAAGGTTCTCTTGATCTTGGCATCTCACCAAAGATCCTTGACTGTGTCGACTCCCTCAACACAAGTGACTTCCTCTCTAAGTATGTTTCTCCTCTCACATAGGCTTCCTTTTATAATCGCGAGTTTACCCTAAATCCAAAACCCTAGATCTCCAAGGTGATCAAAGGCTGAGATCTAATCTCACCTTCACTTTTGATCTAATGGCTAGGACTTAATTTAACTTTCACTTAAGTCACTAATGCCAAAAGCTTAGGAATTAACTTAATTAAACTCATGTTAAATCTAAAAGGTCATTCACTTTAATAATCACTTTACTAAAGTGAATCTCCTAAGTCCTTATGACTTCCACATGCTAAACAAAATCCAATGCGGAAGTACCTTTCTGATGCTACCACTAACATCAACACTCCCTCTTAGTGAGGAATATATTTCTCCCACCTTGAATTGGATCTATCTTCACTACCAGATCTGCTACCATGAATGTTGTCCAATCTACCTGATTGGTTGCTCCCTCTGAAACATAATCTATTCCTACCATCGTGCTTTGACATGTCTTCGAAGACTCATTGCCTTTGATCAAGCTCCTAGAAGTCTCTTTCTCCTAAGCATCTTGCATGCCCATATTGTACCATGACTCCTGCTCTATAGACTTGGAAGGTTGCTCCTATTGATATTAAGGTAGTTGCGGGAGGTGTTAACCTCCATGTGCAACCTTTGACTAGAATAGAATGTTTCAGAAGCAAGAGAAACCCTTAAAAGATGTGTGAAAACCCTAGAAGACGTGTTGGCTCAACATATATATAATATTAAGGTATTATCATCCAGGAAGACAAGTCAAATTCACAGAAAAAAGATAAACAGAAAATATAATTACCAGAAAGTTAAGTCGACCTAGCCAGAAAAGTCACTAGACAAACCCTTGGAGAAGGTGCGCTCTCTTGGTCATATGTTGGTTCTGGTGTAGCTTCCCAGAATCATTCTTTCTGTCAAAGGTTAAGGTGCTCGAGGGTGGATTTTGTGCCTATGGATGGGTGACAATGGTGTAGTATTGTCTATGGTGAAAAAAGAACATCTACATTATTCTAACAGGTTATGGGCCCACGCTACCTTTAGAATAGTCTAACATCTGGAATGCAAATCAAGAGTTCCTAGTCAAGATCGTTGTAGCACCAATTGCAGCTGCAACTAGGGTTTCTAATTTTCTAGTTGCAACAAAACCTAAACCTAAATTATTGGGCACTTTCAGTGAAGCATTAGACCCAATTTTTGGGTATTCTAGTTCACCCTAGCCTAGTACAGCCTCTGGCGCCCTCGGCCAATAAAAATCTCAAGTTTGAGTTTTTGGGTCAAAGTCAAAGGTTGACTGGTCAAAGTCAAAGTCAAAGGTTGATTGGTCAAAGAACTGACCCTCCCTTGTAGTTGTCATGAGAGCGCCATTCTCCTTACTAGTGCTCCCCTATATGTTAAATTTAATGTTTTTATTAGGTTATTTTCAATTTACTAGGGCAATCAATGCATTTCCAAAACAACAACATAAAGAGGATCACTGAAAGCAACACAATCACAAGGTACAAAACATTTTATCCTGGGAAACCTTCATGGGGGAGAAAACACAACAAAAAATTCCTCAATAATATATTGCTAATATAATTCCAATACTAAGACCAAACCACTAAGAATAATCTAGGACTGAGCATGCGCCTCTCTTCTCCTTCTTATTGCAATTGCAGCTTCCTTCAAAACATGCGCACTAGAAGTGTGAGTGACTGAGTGAACAAATGAGGCACCATCCTCACTTATAAATACTAGTGAGGAGGTGTTAGGATTATGTCTCTTCACTTAGTAGGGCCAACTTCTTTCAAGAGTGGTTAGAACCACTTTATAAACCCTAGGGAATGACTTTACAAATACCACCATAAAAATATGGTTTGAACAATCCACAAAAGGGGATTTGGTCTTATGTAAGACCCGACATGATCAATCCAAAAAAGGGGATTTTATCTATAAGATAATAACTCAAATACAATTAGAATATTCTTTGAAGTTACAATATTTCAACACTCCCCCTTAATGAGAAGGGTATTCTACTAAGATAACCCAATACAACATCATCAGGAGAGAGAAAGGGAAAAAACATCATCAACATCTAGAACATTGACTGGCATATCTACAAATCATCAGAAGTTGTTCTCATAATCAATATCAACACCGTTCACAGCATGGAGTTGGAGTAGCATCATCATCATCATTTTCATGAAGTTGAAACATCAACATCAATTATCATAACACTAAAGAAACAATATCACCAACCCGAGGTTGGTACCCCATCATCAGCATGAGGCTGAGACAACAACATCATCATCATATTGAAACAGAATGAGGTAGGTGCAAGAACAACATTTTTTGGTACTTTGACAAACCGTCCTTATCGAACCTTCGGGATCTGCCCAGGAATCATAAGATTCCCT
>CBVK0101823378.1:0-13270 GCA_900067695.1 Picea abies | reverse complement strand
GCCTATTGCTTTTTATCAATCCACGTTATCAAAGTAGAATGGCATGCCTAAAATGCGTTAAGAAGAGGTTCTTCCAACTAGTGATGCTTTTGAATATATATATAAATATTATTAGTGGGTTTTTTTATATTTTTTAGATTGTTTTTAGTCAATTTACATTATCAAAGCTTAGTTGTCTGATTATATATAATAAAAATAGTATATATTTATTTTAATTTTGTATTTATCAAGTGTTAAAGGAATTAAATATTTTTAAGTATAAATGTGAGAAAAAATTTACATTTTCAAAAAATAAAAAATCTAAAGTTAAGATAAATCTATACTATATACTATTTGACTGCAAATTTCCTGAATTGTATTTTTATATTACATAACTCTTTTCATATTCCATTAAAAATGGAACTCATTTTTAATGGTCCTCTAACTTTTCAAATTCATCTTCAAAGTTGATAACAAGTCCACTCCCTGTAAACTTCTGAGTTAAACAAATAGTTAAAATGAGAAATACTATAGCGCCCTTCATGTGAACCCCTTGTTGATATTCAGTCAATGTAGCGTCACGCGTGATAGGCATACGTATTTTAGCCCCGGTTTAATGTTTTTGTCCTTCGCTACTGTTAGCCCTGTTTTATTAGCCTCCTGGTCATATGTACAATTCATTTTTGCTGTGTTGTTGAGCGGCGTCTTTGGTCCTCGTACGCATAGTAGATGGGATTGCCATCGGATGGTGTGTATAGTGACCGTTCAAAACATTCTGAACTTCAAAGCCCTAATCCAAGCTAGAGGTGGGCCATCTGCTCTAATACTACGGTTATTAATCGTGGACAGGGAATCACAAACATAAACATGTTTCAGCAATAATATTAATTTTATTGTACACAACCTACATCGATGCAAAATTAGATTTTTACAAATTTGGACAGGCTCTGTTTTTTGTTGCCTTGCTCGTGTAAGTTCATGCACCTCTTTATATTTATCTTTATTTCGATGTAAATTTTCTATTATTGTCCTCAATATGACTTACTCGAAACTAGGCACTATTGCGTTATGTCAATTTAGTGCACAATTGGTCACTTTGAGCGGATAATTGGCACTTACGTTCTTTCCTTGGGATTACCAAGGGTGGAGGTTTTTAATCCAAGAGAGGATGTACTGAAGATTTAAAAGCACATTCTTGGTATTGGAGCAACTGAAAAACTTTTTACGAGAGACAATGCAATGATCTATTAGATTTCTCATGTATAATACAATGCAATGATCTATTAGATCAGATATCTCATGTATAATATAAGAAAATGTTGGCTATATTAACCAATGACAATAATTGTTTGGGCAGTTAGGGATCGTCTTTATAAACTTAATTAATAATAATTAAAAGATACTATCAAAACACTAACACCACCTTTTAAGCAAAACGTAGGGAGTAAAGAAAGAAGAAAAAAAAAGGGTCTTGACAACTAGCCATGTTACGGTACTTAAGTACGAACTCTCATAAGTGGAGAAAATGAGAAAAAACATGTAGGAAAAAATCCTCCCCAAAAGAGAGAAAACAACAAAAAAGTGAAGGTAGGAGAACTCAAGATGGCACCCCAAGGACAACTTCCTTCACCCAAAGCATCAATCATAACTGAAGAAAACAAGGTGATGCCAAAGGTTAAGTGAAGATTCCTACAACTTGCTCTTTAGTAGGAAAATACTAGAACACCATCTTGGATGAGTTGTCGAATGATTCAAGTGCATGTGTATCTCAATGTGTTTTATTCATTGATGCTCCACTAGGTTACGAGAAATGTGTATCGCACTTTGACTAGCACACCAATGTGTAGTAGGATGACACTATCGAATGTCATTTACTCTATCACTAGTTGTCAAAGCCAAAGAACGACAGCACAAAACTCAGTTTCTACATAGGATAATGCAATTGTTGATTGTTTCTTGCAAGACTAGGCAATAAAAGTGGAGCCAAGGTGATAAACAAATCCAGATGTGGACTTTGGATCATTAACTGAACCATCCCAATCAGAGTCTATGAAACCCACAAGAAGATAAGCACTAGAGGTGTATTGAATGCCAAAAGTGGTAGTACCTTGAATATACCTCAAAATGCGCTTCACCTCCTTCTAATGAATCTCATGAGGATCTTGAAAGAATCGAGTGACAAGCCCAACTGCAAAAGAGATGTCAAGATGTGTACGAGTCAAATATAGGAGACTCCTAACTAGTTATTGATACAACAAAGGATTAACACATGGTGAAGAGTAATTGACAGAAAGTGTAACACCAGACTAAAATGGAGTAGGCACAGACTTACAATCATCCATGAAAAAGCGCTGAAGTAAATCAAGTGCATATTTCTGCTGAAAAATGAAGATCCCTTCAGAAGAATAAAGAACCTGTAGACCAAGAAAATAATGTAGAGGACTGAGATCTATCATATCAAATTGTTCCATCAATGTTTTTTGAACACTTTGTATCATGGATGAATAACTCCATGTGATAATTAATTCATCAACATATAAAACTAGAATCAAGAGATGAGTGCCTTGCCTCTGAGAGTAAACTGTAGGATCAAAATGATAATGATCGAACCCTTAAGTAATCATAAAACTATCCATCTTCTCATACCAAGCGCATGGAGATTGTTTGAGACCATAGAGTGATCGTCAAAGCTTGCAAACAAGAGAAGAATCTTGCATAAAACTAGGAGGTTCTCCTAATGTAAATCACCATGTAGAAAAAAGATCTTCACATCCATTTGGTGGATTGACTAGCCTTGGGAGGAAGCAAGAGAAAGAACAAGGTGTATGGAATCCATCTTGGAAACAAGAGAAAAGGTCTCAGAATAATCAATCCCTCCAACCTGTGATAATCCATTGGCCACAAGGTGTGCCTTATATATTTGTCAACAGAACCATCTATTGCATATTTGGTTCTATAGACCCATTTATAGTGAACTAGCTTTCATACCTTAGGAAGAGGAACGAAATCCCATGTGTGATTCTTCAACAAAGAAGAATACTCCACTATCATGGAAACATCCCATTCAGGTATCCCAACAACGTAAAAAAAATGTTGGGCATCTAAAAAAATGGATTGACTAAAAACGGAGACACCATTTGTTTGTGATTGAGTATGACGAGGGTTACAGGAAAAATAAATTAAGTTAGTTGGCTCATAGCCATACCTATCAAGCATCTTTCGCTCACGAAAGATCCTTGTTCTTGTTTAGGTTTCTCATGTTCTATTGGTGTTGATGGCATATTTTCTTCTGGATAATTTCCATCTTCAGTAATGCCAATTTCACAACAACATGTTCATCATTTTATTGTTCTACAAAAGAAAAATTTTTAGCATGATCTGGACCATCGTAAGCATGACAATTTGTGGTAGGAAATGATGTGTGTTCGAAGCACTCATCAAATGAATAGCCCTTCGGAACAAGACATATTTAGAAATAGGATCAAATAACCTATATGCCTTCATATACTCATAGTAACCAACAAATATCAATGGTTGGATTTTATTTTCCATATCTTTCAGCTTTTCATCTAGAATGAGGAGTCGTGCAAAACTGCCAAATACCCTAAAAGTAGAGACATCATGCTTAACATGGGTTTAAGTTTCCTCTAAAGTCATATGCAACACTACCCTATGAGACAATCAATTTTGAATGTAATTGATACAATTAACTGCTTTAGCCTAGAAAGAAGGCGCCATGTTCTTGGACTAAATCATGTAGTTTTCCATCTTTTTTAGTGTTCGGTTCTTTCTTTCAACAATTCCATTTTGCTAAGGCATGTATGGAGTAGAGTGTTGATGCTAAATTCCATGTTCTCTACAAAAATCCTTGAATATCTAATTGACATACCCTCTTTCATTATTTGTGCGTAGTTTCTTGATAGAAAGAAAGAACTGCTTCTCAACAAAAGGCTTGAAGGTCTTAAAAGTAACAAAGACCTCACTCTTTTACTTAAGAAATTACACCCAAGAGTGATGTGAGAATTCATCAATAAAAGTGAGTGTATACTTGGCCCATGAAAATGAACAACTCAGAAATGACATGCGATCACTACGTACCAACTCAAGAGGTGTGGTAGCATGCAAGATCTTACCTTTAGGAAAAGGATCTTGATGTTGTTTGCCAAGAACACAACTTGGACAAAATCCATTAGTGCAAAATACTTTAGTAAGACCAAGCACCAAATTTTGTGTGCTCAACTACTACAAATACTTGTAGTTTAGGTGGCCAAATCTTTCATGCCAAAGACTACTTAGTGAATCAACATTAGCAATGAAAGAGGAACCAGAGGAAGGCTCAAAACAAGAAAACCTATACAATTTGGAACTATGATAAACTCTTCTAGAAGCAACAACAATGTCTAGATTATGTAGTTCTCGAATGACTACATCATTAAGAGAAAACTCCATTGTTTCCCATCACCAAAATGATAGATTTGATAAATAGAGAGTAGATTGGTAGAGATGTCAAGAACAAGGAGAACATCATTGATGTGCTCATGATCTAACCGCATGGTGCATGATCCTTAAACATCAAGTTGAGTAGAGTCTCCTATCGCTATATGTCAAATGATTTAATCAGATGTGGAAGGAAGTAACTCATGAGAATGAGTCATGTGGTGTGATGCACCAAAATCAAGTATCCAACGGTCTAAAGAGGCATATAAAGATTGAGAATATAAAGCATGTCCTTTACCAGATGAAGGTAGCTTGGGTACTGAAATTTTGTGTTCCTACATGGCTTCATTCAAGCATTCTAGTTTCAACTAGCATTTGGATCCGACATGCCTAGGTATGTCGCAAAAATGACAAATTTTAGTTGACCTTTTCTTCTTTGTGTTGGAGGAAGACTCATTGGACTTGGAAGATGGAGAAAAATATTATGTTTTCTATTGAGGCTTGGAGACAAAATCACTAGCTTGAGCAGAATCTTTCTTCTGTTTATCTTTGGAGGTATGAGCCACAAAATCCATAAAGAGAATCTATTTGCATAAGTTTAGACTATTCTCCGGTAAGACACTAAAAAAAAAGCTCAAAAGAGGGCATTTTAAAATCATCTCGAAGTGCATCCATAGTGGAGCAAAACATAGAAAAAAAAAACCTAAAAAGGACCTTTTAACTTGAATAGAATTAAGACAATGCACTCTTCATCTGATTTGGCTTTTCCACACCCTTTTAGTTGTGCTTATCAAGTACAAACCATGACAATTATGTTTCCAACTATAAGGCTCAAAACTTTACCAAGTAAGGAAGGCAATTTATCCCAACTTTCTTTTAGAGTTTTACATTCACCAATATGAAACAAGAGATTGTTTGAAACATGCAAGCCAATGAGAACCATATCTTCATCAAGTTTGTTTCGATAGGAAAAGCTCTCTATTTCCTTAGTAAATTATGGTTGAACCTTAGCTAGCATTTACCAAAGCCCTTTAAATTACAGCAACGGTTGCATCTTAATCTTCCATATCTGATAATTATTGAGAGTTAGGTGATTGCATATTAAGCTTCCGCATCAAATAATTATTAGGAGTTAGGAGCTCAAAAGTGATTGATTCTACCATTTTATTTAAAAATAAAAATAAAAAATAAAAAATTGATATGTTTGTAATCTCTAAATTATACAGAAAATGAAAACCCCTTTTCTAAAGTGACTTTCTCTATGATTCAAAAATAAAATAGTACGTACGGCTCTATAGTCTTCCTTAATAAATAAAATATCATTAAATATTACCCAAAAATATGCCACGAGCTCTATAGTCTTCCTTAATAAATCAAATATCATTAAATATTACCCAAAAATATGCCACGAGCTCTATAGTATTCCTTCCACAATAAATCAAATGATTTAAAAGAATATACCCTAATTTAGAACTTTGTGCGCATGCTTGAGCGCATGGAACTATATCGGGGCTCCACATACAAATCCATCGAAATAAAATCAGCAATTGAGCAGTAGTGATCGTGAGTGCTGCTGATAATTGAGCAGCAGTCGCAGCTGCTGATGAAAAGCGTAAAGTGTTTCACTCAATAGCAAGCGGAGGTAAAATTAAAGTCGATTGAGGGAGCCTATATTCATTGCTAAGCGTAAAGTGTTTCACTCAATAGCAAGCGGAGGTAAAATTAAAGTCGATTGAGGGAGCCTATATTCATTGCTTTGAAACACAAAGGGATGTTCAAAATGTATGCTCACTAGTTAGAAGGAATCCAACATTGCATATAACTGGAGTGTAGTCATGATTTCACTCACTCTATAAGCTATAAATTGATTAAGAATAGTTCTTCTCTCATTAAAAATATTTTGCTTTGGACTAAGGATGATTAAGAAGATGAGACTAGAGTTTGAATTGTTTTAATTTTAATTATTTTAAAATTTTTTGTCTAACTGTTCTAAGAAATGGTTTTTTATGTGCTATAAATTTACACTAATCATTATTTTTTAGTGTTCAAAATCCATTTTTAAATACAGAAATGAATTCACCATGTTGAAAACTTTTTTGGACAATCAGACCATACAAAAATAATCAATCAAATCTACAAATTTAATAGTTTCTCTCCAAATTTCAAGCAAATATCCCAAAAAAAATATCCAACATTTTAAAATGTTTTTTTTTCTTTAATTTATAAATAAAAAAATAAATATTTATTTAAAAATAACATAACAAAAAATTCAATTCAATTGATTTCTTTTTATATGCACTGATCCGTTTTAAGTTGCCTTCACATATTTCAACTCAATTTTAGAATGTGCAAATCGAATTGGACATATATGATATTTGATTGACTATTGGGATGCCACTCTATGTACTATGAACGAAAGTGCCTTATTAATACTCTAGTTCTGTCTACTCTGTCCCTCCCACCATTTTGATCCCGTGAATCATTGAGCTAGTTAGGTTGTTTGAGAGTGTTGTGAAAGGTCAAATAACTGATAAGTTTACTATTGTTCTCCTCACCATTTTCTCTCGTGTAGAAATATGCAAATCCCGCCTTTGCAGATTGGGAGCCACCCTCGAGGGATGATGAAGCATATGGCCCAAGACCTTTTATTGTTTCGATCTGACCAGCTGACTTTATATTTTAGTTATTTCAGTTCAATGCAGCCTCATTGCAGTTTCTTATGCTCCTAGGTTGTGGACTCTATAAGCCTAGTGCAACCTGTTTTTCTTGGGTATAAAATGACTTTTCTGTATTAGATATTTAAATTTTTAATACTAAAGGGATTTATTTTGTCTAAAACCGTAGCGGATACTTTTATGATAAAGTATGGATTTTTCTGTTTTTAAGTATGGATTTTTTTGTTTTTTAATTTTATATTAAGTCGTTTTATGCTTTTTGCAACAATTTACAATTTACAGTGAAATTTCATCTTTTCGATTATGTGAGAAGTACATCAGGAAACAAGAACCATTCTAAATTATGAAACATTTCTCTTTACGTACTATCAATTCTATTATAAAAGACCTTTATAATATCTGTCTTTGTCTCACTTAGGCTCATAGTGACTATGGTCACAAGGAAGGAAGTTCTGCCCTAAAGCAAAACATTTAAGAGTTCGCCCTCTAAGACTAGAGTCAATATATTTTTATAAATCATTCAACAAATACCATAATAATTCAAATTTTGTATCCATTTTTTAGGGATTTAATGTTCAGGCAAAAGGAGTATTGAAAATGCATACAGAGAAGATATATACAAAACTACTCCGCCTATGAATGCAAATCCCACTATAGTTATTTTTAAAATTATTCATAACTCATTATGGCTATTTTGGACATTATGGGTTGTGTTCAGTTGAATTTTCTTTTCGCCTGAACATATTTTCTAACTACATTATAGGCTTAGGAAAAAACTTTGAAAAAGGGTTATAGAGGATATAAAATATCTTTTTTCTATTACAGAAGAAACAAACGTATCAATAAATATAGTTGGAAGCTAATGAAAAATCTGTACAAACAGTGGTTTTATATGGTTGCCTGTGTGGTGTATAATATATATCTCTCAAAACATTCTTGAAATACAGCTAGAAAAAAATGAATTTACTAGCTGAAGTGGATCAAGAAATAGTGAGATGGAGTTGCTAGCTGTCCAAAATGCGCTAAGCAAAATAGTAGAGTCTTTGGAAAGAACCAAATGAAATTCTGATTAACTTTGAAAGAAAATTTTCTTGTAGAAGAGGCATTTAATTATTCAATGTAGGGTACGCTGACATCACACAGCAGTTGAAAATACATATATCTTTAATCACCTTTTTGTGTGATATGTAATGAAGGTGAAGTTGAATTGTCTGATGTGTAAGCAAGTTAGTTTGTAACACTAAGAGAATTGTATACAATTTGTTAAGTTAATTACATTAATAATATATTATAATTAATTAATAAAATAATTTAATTAAAATATATATTTATTTTGTGGTTCAACGAATCTCCCATGGATATCCAGAAAACTTTCACTTTCCATTTCATTTAACATTATTAGAATAGAGAGTAGACACGTGCATGGAGAAGCCATGAACAATCTAAAACTTCTCTTGACACTTCGATGTGCCTATAACACATTCTCAATTCTCTGTTATTGCTAGAGAGGGTTTCTTAAGAACTCAATTTCCTATTCGACACTTGTAATATGTATTGTCGAGCGACACTCTTTATTTTTATTCAGCTTGTAGTTTTAGTTATTTTAACTATCCATTTTTCCTCCATTGCAATGTACTTTATTTTTATCAAGGATATTTAGCATTTCATCTTATTCGTGGCTACCAAAATGAACCGTTCAAGGTTGATCTTTTAACCTTTACTATTTACATTCCTTTCCTATCATCTTTCATAAGTTACATACAATTTATTTTCTTATTTTAATCAATACATACTTTTTTGAGTGTAATGTTTATGGAAATTTCAGTTTAAAAATGAACTGTTTAAGGTTGGTCTTTTATCACTTAATATTTACATTCCTTTCCTATCATCTTTCATAACTTACATACAATTTATTTCCATACTTTTAATCAATGTTTTTGGCTTTTTCCCTATTGCAAAGTTTATAGAAATTTTTGTTTAAAGAAAACATTTTGTCATATTATTGTCCATAACATTGGGTTTTCTTATGCATTGTTTTTAAATGTTTCGATAAAATTTTTATTGGAGTCCAACCTTAATCTACAGTAGCAATTCTCACCCCTAGTTTGGTTCACAAAACTATTAGCAAGTAGTAGACCAATAATGACTACAAACATTGAAAAACAAAAATTTAAATTTTTAGACATGGAATGGACACTCTTTCCTTTCTCATTACTATAAAGATTATAAATATTGAAAAAACAAAGATTGAATTTTTTAGACATGGAATGGGTCCTCTTTCCTTTCTCATTATTGATTTGACATGGTGTGAGATTCAACATGATCTTGGGTGTGCTTGGAAGTTCTTAATTAAGAAGATCCATAACTACTTGTAGAAGTATGTTGTGTGATAGAGCTAAAGGTATCAAGCACAATTTAGGGATAAAAAAGGATATTGGATGCATGGTATGGCAATCAAATAAGAGACTAGTATGGTTTGTGATGTGTAATATGATTGCATAACAAAGTATGCATAGTTCCATTGGGTTGTGGTCTAGTAGAAATTTGAAGTGGTTGTTGTGACAATGACCCGGGTTCAAATCTTGGCAGACACAAGTTGTGACTTATATGGTTGTTATGTAGTGAAGTAGTGGTTATCCATAAACATTCAAAAGAAAATCCATGCAAAATAGAAGATATATTGCTCAAATTTGTACACTTGTTTTTTTCTATTATAAAGTATGCAACAAATATGCACACTGTGACTATGAAGTTGTAATATATATTTTAAGTTCATGTGCTCGTAGCCTTTTGGGAGAAGGTCATAGGAACTAGTCATGCTTATGAAGTTGTAATATATATTTTGACTTCATGTGCTCATAACCTTTTGGGAGAAGGTCATAGGAACTAGTTATGCTTATATATTGAGAAGCAAAGAAAAGAGGAAGCTAAGATGTGTCCCTCCATTAATGATGTTGGTACTTAAAATTCTTTTTTTGTACACTAGAGTAACAATATTTATGTAGATTGACTATGAGTTCTCTTTATATGCCTTGCACCTTACAAAGAAGGAAATATTGAGCATATGTAGATGTATATCTTCACAAAATATACCCATAATACATAGATTACTCCTCTTAGAATTCTCATACCCAAGTTGGCCTTTTGAGCTAAATTTATTTTGCATTTATGTGACGGGATGACCACCCTTTTGAAATACCTTAGTTGACCCAAGATTCCCTTTGGGACACCATCATGTTGTTCACAATAGTTTAAAGTGGATATTGACCATCATATTCCTAGAGATCTCTATGTTTGTAACTATGTGCCTTTTGAAACTAAGACTAAGGAGTGGTTCATTTATCATTGCCTAGTATACTATGAATTCAAAGCTAGATAATGGTGTTTGATTCATTATCTAAGAGGCTCATTAACCACTTTTGTTCGTTATGAGGAGAGATGCTACTAAGCAATTGTTTCATCACATATGTCATCTCTTAATTAAAAGAGGTTCAATGGCCCCTTAGACCTAGATAGTATGATATCTTTCTTAAAGTCACTACATTATGTTTTTGGGCACACTCATCCAACTACTTTGGATAATCTACAGAGGAAAATCAAACATTGTATGTGATCCACATCTACCATATGATCAACATAACCCCATACCATATGGTCGACATAACCCCATCTTAGATCTCATCATAGAAATGTAAACTCATATAGAACCAAGTAGTTGTTAAGATCTCTTGCAAATGAAACAAGTTCTTGCTAAGTGTAAAAAAATGGGCTTTAAATATAGGAGTTGTTCTAATTTTATCTTAGAACTTTGAATAGTGTTATTAATAAACAAATTCACTTCCTAAAATACCCTATATATATGGATGATGATTTTGTAGTTATGAATAATGAGAATTAAACTATCTAATACTTGATCAACTATCTTAATTATAATAATTTAATCATACATTATCCCACTATATTAATTGTTAAAATTCTAAATATACATCTTTAATTATACATTTTCCAAATATCTTAATTGTTAAGATTTTAATTATACCTTATTTTGAACTAGTTTAATCCAATTCAAATAATTAAAATACCCCTTTCTTTGACTTCTTACTCTCTTGTATGCCTTGCACTCTAACTAGCATTATATTATGCTAATCTATTATTTTGTCGTCTAGCATTATATTATGCTAATCTACTATTTTGTCGTCTCGTGGTCTTTCGGTTCTTTTATATTGTATATTTTTATTTTCTAAGTTGTGGGTTCTTATATTTAAGTGTAGTTTCATTTAGATGTTAAGTAATCAGCATACACTTTTGACTCTTTTCCTTTCAAGTAAATATGATGTTCAGTAATCAACATACACTTTATTTATACACTTCATAATAAAGTAATACATGTTATATTATGTAACTATTAAATCTAAAATACTTTAAATTCGACATTGTATATACCAACTTATATATACTGTTTATTACTCTATTATTTTGTGTTTCACTGCATTTTCTTACGAATTGTATTTTCTTTATTAGCATGAACAAGACGCTGGAAAGGTACGAAAAGTGTTCATATGCTATGAAAGAGACTACAGTCGTTCCAGACCGGGAAGCACAGGTATCATTATGGACTTTACTTCTCTTTTTACGAGTGAAAGTGAACGCGAACGCCAATTCGCATTGCCCTTATAGCATAAAAAATGAAAGTCTAAATTTCGGATTAACTGTTCTGTGAGGCTTTTCGTAAAAAACGATCGAATAATTTTTTCCAATTAATCCAGACATTTCCCTGCTTGCTCAAAGTGATTTATAAACAGTGTAGATTTATTTTAAGAGGAGCAGGCATAATGATTTCATTTGTTAAAAATCTGGACCAATGTATGTTACATGTAGGGCCAAATAGCAACATGCAGAAAACCAAACCACAGCAAATAGGTGACTTTGTATCTTAGTCTAAGCAGGATAAGATTTGGATTTTTTTTTTTTTTGTCAATTATTATTATTATTATTATTGTTAAATCTAGTTAAAATTATAGAATAATTGTCAAATTCACACATTAATTATTAATTATTGGATTTTTTTAGTCAATTTTTTTTTTATTATTGTTAAATCTAGTTAAAATTATAAAATAATTGTCGAATTCACACATTAATTATTAATTATTGAAATTGCAGAATCCTGGTGCAATAAGGATTTTTGAGCGAGATGATTCCATTTATGTTCAAATAGGTGTCTTTGTATCTTACTAAACATGCTAAGATTTGGATTTCTTTTATGAATTTTTTTATTATTATTGCCAAAGTCTAGTTAAAATTATAGAATAATTATTAAATTCACATATTAATTATTAATTATTGAGATTGCATAGTCCTGGTGTAATATGAATTTTTGAGGGAGCTGATTCCATTTATTGTTAAGGAAAATAATTACATTCTTATAGTAACTAGTTAATTAGTTAATTTAGGATTATATGAGTTGGTAGCTCCTTAACTTTTTGTAATCATATTATGTAATTGTACATATTCATATTAATAAAATACACATCAATAATGTAGTGTATTGCATCAATTATATATCTGCTTAAGATTTTCATGTTATCTGAGCTGGTCTGAGCCTTACTCCATTACAAAGGAGATATGAAAGTTTGAGTAGTGCTCAAGGAGAACCTGTGCCATTCGAGTTTGAGGGAGCCCGAGGAGAAAGAGAGACAATCACAAAAGTTTCATGTCACTGTGAGGAGGAGTTACGTTAAATCTGCTTTGAAAAAATGCCACCGTTCTGATCGCTGTCACTGCTAAGGGAGTGAACACAGTCGCGGTCGTTGTGGTTCGCAGAGGATAAAGCCGTGAGGAAATCATTGTGGTAGTTTGTATACTGCTGTAATGGTGATTAGGAGTCGTATAAATGTTAGAAGGCCTTAGTACGAGTCCTGATTTAGAATATGATCAGAGGCACGGATCTGTCGTCCAAAGGAGCGCAGATCAGTCAAGATCTGCAAAGCCGCGAAGAAACCCTAATTAGAAGAGGAGTTTAAGGAGGCGTTGGTTCTTCTTTGTTATTGGAGAAATATACAATCACATTGTTGGGATTTGGTGATAACGAATTCTTCTAATGATAGATTTGGATAGGGATTGCATTTATTAGACCAAGTTAGAATATGGATAGGGATTGCATTTATTATTCAGTTTCTTGT
>CBVK0101823376.1:0-13561 GCA_900067695.1 Picea abies | reverse complement strand
ATATATATATATATATATATTAATAATAAGCTTGATTAAATTAACATCTCATGCATTTTTTAATAGAATTTTTCTATATATCACTATCTTAAGGAAAGAACCTACCTATATACAAAAGCTTTTAAATGATGTAATTTAGATTTGTTATCAAAATTTAGTTCTTCCTTTTGATTTATGACTTTGATTCATACGAAGATGTTAGTTTGTTCAAAATTTATTTTGACTTTGTTTATACTTATGCTTTTGTACTTTCAGTTTCTTTTCCTCGCTTTTGGAAATTTTCTTGGAGTTTGAAAGAGTTTGTAAATAAATAATGTCATTTGGTTTTCATTACTGGGCATATTTTTATATCTCTTTCAGACAGATCTAAAGTTCTACGTTAAGGGAATATTTTTAAGGAAATGCATGTTTTTTTGAAATCTATTACCATGATACAACAATTACTTGGTTTTGAAATATCTGATTTTGAACTATCAATAGAAGAATCAAGTAGAAATTTTCAATTATTATCTAGAGATGATATATTTTTTCAAAAACAATAAAAGCAAGTTTACTTTTAAAGGAATCTATTTTAAGAGGCCAAGGGAATTCGATGATTCTAGTAATCATTTGACCTTTTACACCATCTTGTCTCTTAAGGAGACTTTAGAATTTATCTCCCATTTACTAAACAATCTCAATCGCGAATATCAATAATTACCCATATTTTTAGCTTCTATTTATTTTGATTTCCTGGGACAAGAGAACATAGGTAAAATGGGTTTAAGAGACATCTCGATCGAGGATATATATTTATACTATCAACAGTGGCTCCATCTGTGATATAAAAGATTCCAAATCATTATTCAAATACATTATAAATCTACATGTAAATATTTCAGAATCTTCATATCATTCAATTCCTGTAATAGGAAGGTGCTTAGTTATGAATCTATAACTAATGTGATGGGACCCAAGCATATAATTTGGGTTAAAAGGTATCCATGTCAAGGATATGGACACATTTTTGTTGTAGTGGTCATGTCTGTGGCATTGGGGTCATCCTTATATACTAGTTACTCATTTGGTGACCTGGTAATTCTTAGAATTGATTCTTGGTAAAGTTATTGTTAAATCATTTTCTTATTCTTCAAAGATATTTGGAAGATAGTGGAAATATTTTTACACTTTTGACAATTTTTTAAAAGTTCAAATTGTATCTATATAAACCATTATGGATAAAGAAAAAATCATGGTTTTAAAAATTAGTAATATAGGAATACATTTATCCTTCATCTTATTTCCTTGTAATCAACCAAATGTAACTTCTTAGCCCACTATGTCGCCATTGGTTGGTGTTATAACCCTAAATTGCTCCATACATGCATACTTGGCATTTGGTCCTCTTACTTGCTATTTTTTCCAAGCCATCACTGAGTTTCTCTTCTTAAAAACTCGTTTTTTGAAGATGTACGCACCCTGCACCATTACCACACACATACACATGCCTATTGCACCACTAAATCCCATGTACATACGCTAGTTGCACCATTACAACCTGCATATACTTGAAAAAGTTGCAAAAATTAAAAAGTTGCAAGGAATTCGCTGAGATTACGGGCTATTGGGCAGTTTCCCAACTAATCCACCACCTATATCCCATAACCCAACAGAATAACCATCCTTTTGCCATATAAAATGAGGTGTTGGGGTCTCATTCCCAAGATAAGAATAATAACAATGAAACTCTACCTGTTTCACATCCCCTCCTTGCCCCAAGCATTTGCAGCCTTGTTGTGAGAATTGCATAAGAATTCCCCATTTTCCCCTTTTTCGTCCATCATAAGCCCATTCCATTTCCAAGAATAAGGTTGAGAGGAGAAACATACGTAGAGGTGCGCTTGGAGCTTGGTGAAGAGGATCTCAGACCAGGTTGGTGGAGTAGTAGTTGACCTTGTTGTAAATAATCATTGTGATATCAATAAAAGAAATATTTTTCCTGTCCCGAAATATGATGTCTCAAATGTTTGCATTTGATTTATGTTTTATTCTAACATCTAACCCATAGTTTATATATGAAATGCATGTTTGTAGTTTCTTGATTATCTGTTTGTGAATGCAGGTCAGCCTTGGGAGGAGGTTTGCAGTCAATGGAGCTACCAAGTGTGAGAGGATCGACACTGGACATAGAGTAAAAGGTAGATTTACCTGATACTTCTCACTTTGTCTTTCATGTATGTGTCTAGGATATGTTTGGGGTAGTTAGAAAAGTAGGAGACTTTTAGAGGGTTGTGATCTTCCTACATTGTAAACCCTAGTGTAGCCATAGGGGTTTTTTTCCCACTAGCAGAATTGGTGACCATACTGAGGAAGCCTCTAGGGTTTTAGGGGATTTTTTGGGTGTCTAATTGGTTTTATTACTTTTGAGTTTCTTTTTGACTCTGTTGAGTCTTTAAGGGATTCTAGTCACTTGGTGGTACCATACCAATATCTCCCTACCCTGTCAGTCTGCCTGTTTTATTTTTTTTCAAGAAGTACATAGGTGAACCCGACCTACTGTGGGTTAGCACACATAGATACGCACCTTGCTTTATAGACATCCTACGCAAATACGCAGGCTGCTTAAGCATAAATAGCATACCTGTGTCAAGAAAATATTTTTAAGAAGAGGTAGTGAACCTCTTCCCTGAATGAGGTTTTACTTCTCATGGTTTCTTGACTGAGTCTAGTATCTTTGTTTTTACATTCAAAGCTTGGGTTAGAATTCAGTTTACTTGTTTATTTAGTTTCTTGTGTTTCCTAGGTTTTTTAACTTATTTTTATCTTGAAATTTTAAGGAAAATGAGTTGCATTCATCAGTATTTTGAGGGGACATGAATCGTGTATTCATCAGTTTCTTTTAACATCTTTTGTTATTTCTTCTTTGATTGGAGTAAAATATTAAAAAAAAAACTTAGTTTGTTAGGTATCTTTCTTTCTTGGAATTTTCTTTGCATTGTTATTTGAAAAAGTAAAATAATTAGCATAACGTTGTGTTTTCTTCTAATCTTGAAAGAATTTCAAAAGAAAAATAAGAAAGATAATCCTCGTTTTCTAGTGTTCTTATAAGTTTCACTTTTCAAAAGAGTCTTAACAACATCAGTTGCACTACCACACATTTTGAGTTAATCAATCCATTAAAACAAACGCTAAACCTAAAATTAACTAGATTTTTATGTTTGTAGGGTCAATCAACTAGTTTAGGATGAGGGCCTTGAATTAGGTTGGGGAGGAAATTCTTCAAGGCTGTTAAACAAACATTGGAGTCTAAGTTAGGGACTTTTAAAGTTGAGTGATGTGAAAGTTATCTGGGACCCCCCTCTAACACATGGGCTAAACATGAGGTCACGTGAGGAAAGGCAGTGGAGATAACCCCTCCAAAGCCAGACTAAACATAGTGGGGAACGCATATTGAGGATTTGTCATAGGATACTAGCGCTTGCATTTTCCTACAGATCTTCGTGGACCTCGAATCCATTTGATATACTCTGTTTTCTTCTGGACCACTGGCTTTCGATAGCCTCGATAGGTTTCGGACTTTTTATCCTTCTCATTCTGGTCCACCCGACTGTTGAATGTACCTGCTTGGTCACTATTTGTGAGATGGGAACTTAGTTGCCCATTTTTAGGGACTTACACGGGTGACTACAGGGGTACACCATGGCACCTAGGGAAGACGTCGAATCACACTTTGCAAAGTATACCCATAGGATGATTCCATTTTCAAGTTTCACTTGCACCGGTAAGTTTCTCTAGTGTTGGTTGGCCTAACTATTCTTCCTACTAAGTAGTAGTTTGCTTGATTTTCCTTCAGGAATTTTTAGTGTGTGCTATGTGCTCCCTAGTTTTCCATAGTGAGTTAGTCAGTCATTATTTGGGTCTCTGACCCAAGGTGGTAGACCTCCCACTCCATCAGTCGTGAGGACTTTTTGGTCTTCCACTTAGAAACGTGGAGACGCCTCTTTATAGGCATTGTCTTTTATAACACTGGTTTGTCGGAGTTAGTGTGTGATACTTTTATGGACTTGAATGATCCCGCAAGGGGAGAAACTGTGCATAAGATCTTGATGGCTAAAGTTCCCAATTATACCAACCAAGGAACCCCTTCACAAGGGGATTCTTGTGCTTTTCCTTTCTTCGGAAACGTTGGTGTCCCTTTGATGTCCACTTTGTACATTATTGGGTTGAATGTGGGATTACCAGTTTGGTTGGTTACTATTTCAAATGTCCCAAATTCTCTTGACACTTCTCATTTAATCACTTTATGTCATGGGAATCACATTGATGTTCCTTCATCAACAAAGTATCCCCCTCCTCCTTCTCCCGTCTCTGGTGAAAGTATAATTACTAGTAACCAGAAGTCTAAACAAAATAGAAAGAGGAAGAATATGAAGAAGAAATCACCAACCTCTACGAGTCATGTTGGAGATGGGTCCTCAACCTATGCTAGTCATGTTGAAGACCAACACCCATCCTTTGAAATTCATGTTGGGGTCACTCACCTAGCCTCTACAAGTCATGCTAGGGGGGAGATGCTAGTCACTGTTAGTCATACTAGAGATAGGTTTATAGCCTCTACGAGTCATGTTATCAAACCATCACCAACCTCTACAAGTCATGTTGGGTATGTGAAACTAACCATTTCTAGTCATGATGGGGGAATTGATTCTGTTGAGAAACCTAAATGGATAGGACATAAGCCTAAGTTCCCTTGTAAAATTTGCAAGGGAGACCACCTTACTCATTTATGTCATATCCTTCCAGAGGTACGAAGATTATGGTCCATGTCTGCAAGCTCTTCTAATTCTGAGTCTTATGAGGTTTCATCACATCATATTCAGTCAGTGGTTAATAAATTGATCATGCCCATGCAGTCTTCAGTTGATCCCACTCTTCTCTTAGAGAGTGTCGTGTCTACCAATGTGGTCATGCTGATGCAGTATTCAGTTGATCCCACTCCTCTTTTGGGGGGTGATGTGCCTGTAGACCATGCTGTCTCACAGCCTATTCAACAAGTGGTTGATAAAGTGGTCATGCTGATGCAGTTTTCAGTTGATCCCACTCTTCTCTTGGAGAGTGTCGAGTCTACCAAAGTGGTCACGTCGATGAAATCTTCGGTTGATCCCACTCTTTTCTTGGGGAGTGATGTGTCTATCGACTATGTTTTTAGCATTTCTAGTTCAGTACTTTTAGAACAAGGGGGCATTCTTCTCACTTCAAGAACACCCCCTCCAATCCCTAGGATGGTTTCCTTTGATTGGAATGACCTTTTTGAGCCTGGTCTTCCTTCTTCTGCACCCTTTCAAATAAGGGTTTAAGTTAATTCAAAAAACATTTATCGATGTATTGTGGATGAAGGAGCCTCTGCAAGTATTTTATCCCCCTCAGTTTGGAAAGTCTTGGGATCTACCGAGCTTGTGTCTGCTTCGCATGAGCTATTGGATTTTGACAGAGGTCCTAGTGAATATTTGGGGATTCTTCTTCAGTTTCCTATCTCATTAGGTGGGAAGATTGTCCTTGTGGATGTTATAGTGGTGCAAGGCCCATTAGATTTAAATATGATTCTTGGGCATGATTATGTATATGTTATGAACGTTTTGGTGTCTACGCTCTTCCGGGTGATGAATTTCCCTCATAATGGAGGCATTGTCACTATTGACCAACTAGCATCTGATAATCACCATCCTAATTCGATGTTAGTTCAGGCTGCCCCTTTATATGTTCCTAGTGTTTTTGTAGACTCTACCCTGCCACAGGTTAATTATGTGGAGTCTTATCCTCGGTGTTCAATTTATTTTTAGAAGGAACCTGTGCAATCATGTTTTCCTTCTCAAGACTTGGTCTCGACAATTGATTCGTTGGTTTATCTAATGGGGGAATGGGAGCCCTTGCTTCCCCCTCTTGGTACAAGTGATCTCGTCGAGATTACTTGAGAAAAGTAACCTCTTGGATTCTTCTTTAAGCCCTTTCCATACTATCGAAACATGAAAATATTGTCGAACGATCTTGTTGTCCTTCATGCTCGCCAAACTAAAATTTGAAGGCACCTCTTTCCGGCTGTAGTTTACTCCTTTTTCGGTCCGGATGGTCAATTTTATGAACAAAGGTATACTCTAGGAACTTTGTTTCGCTAGAAGAGTATTCTCCGGTATAATTTTAACCCTTTTTCGGGCCTAAGGGACTAAATTTATGAAAAAGGAACCCGCACGGAATCCATAGTTAAGTTATTTTCAGACTCCTTAAAATTGAAAAGATCGTTGAGTGATTGTGTTCCTTCACACTCGTTAAATTGGTAGAGAAGAAAATCTACTGGCATGAGTTTACCCCTTTTTTCAGCCTCTAGATTAAGGAGGAAAAAGGTACACCTCGGGAGATTCGTCTCACAAGGAGAGTTATCCTCAGTAAATTTTATATGTTTTCGGGCTAAGGAAACTAAATCTAGAAAAAGGTTGTGAGTCCATAGTTAAGCTCTTTTTGGACTCCTTAAAATTGAAAAGATTGTTGAGTTATCTTTTCTATGTCACACTCGTTAAAATGGTTTTGAATAGATGTATTTTCAGTGCTAGTTTATCCCTTTTTCGAACTGAATAGACTATTTTTGAAAAAGGTACCCCTTTGGAGTCTTCTTTTACATTTTTTTAGACTCTCTAAAATGTGAAAAAACTACCGATGTTACCTTCTTTGGGCTCATGAAAAATACATTGAAGGGGGTTTTCATCATGTCTTGTTAATCACATTTGAATATCTATGTCTTTGGCCTAATGTCAACTCCATGTTTCTCTCAACTGAAACTTTGAAGGATACCTTATACACAAGCCTTATAGCACTTTGCCTCTACGACCTGACACCTTAACCCATGGAGGAATTTTCCTCGAGTGTCCTTTTCCTGCACATGTCTCCTTGCTCTAAGCATTAGTGTGTTCCTCATGCTTGGAACTAGTATGCTTGCGACACTCATTCCTCCTTTGTAACATAGCATTATTTTATTCTTTTTCAAGCTCTTTAAATTTTTTGAAAAAGACAAAAAAATAAAAAATAAAACCCAAAAAGAGGATGGGAAATATATATTCTTTTTTGGCAGCACAATGAGTCGCCCATGGATAAAGCACATCCTTCAGTTTGCTCGTTAAGATTTGGGATATAGTATGACCTTAGGAAGTTGTTCTCACTACATAGAGATGTGTCCTCCTTTGTTTGGTTATTCTTCCAAACACATGGAGAGTTTGCGTTGCCTCCTGCATCATGGACTTATGTTAATGTCATGCTGCATGAGTTTGATCATCTTTCGTGTTATTGGCCAAGGGAAATTGTACCCAGCCTGAGTCATCCTTTCTGCATTTTGTCTCTTGACCTCATGTCTGACCATCCCGAAAGTCCAATCAAGTCCTTGTTCGAAATCAATGAATTTCTTTTCCTGATCACTGAGATCCTCTTGTCTGTTCCCGATGAGTCATCGAAGACCTCTGGGTAGTGAAGTCATTCACTCACATTACACTCCTACCCGTGTATTGAAGATATTGAAGTTGTTTCTCAAGCTCTGAAGGCCTCGTATCCAGCCATCAGGTGTTAATTCCTTCTTGAATATGGATACTATACATGTATATCTTTGATTTTGGGATGTAGATCCACTATGTATTGCTCGCGGATACACTTTATATAATTATATGACATGGATATGTAGTGTATTTGATTCACAGCCATGATTTGTTTCATCCCGAGCATGGATATGCCCGCCTGAGAGAGAAAATTGTTATTTTTGCAGATGGCACCTCCCGAACTCTGGTCCCGGGCTCACTCGCTTCATACATTGGCGAAGATTTTGTAATGTATTTTGTCCATCAAATGCTCTTCTGACCTCACAAATTAGGGGGTATCTGTTATAACCCTAAATTGATCCATGCATGCATACCTGGCATTTGGTCCTCTTACTTACTATTTTTTCCAAGCCATCATTGAGTTTCTCTTCTTAAAAACTCGTTTTTTGAAGATGTACGCGCTCTGCACCATTACTGCCTGCGTACAAACACCTGTTGCACCACTACATCCCACGTACGTATGCTGGATGCACCATTACAGCCCACATATACTTGCAAAAGTTGCAAAAATTAAAAAGTTGTAAGGAATTTGTTGAGATTACAGGCTATTTGGTAGTTTCCCAACTAATCCACCGCCTATAGCCTGTTACCGAACCAAATAACCATTCTTTTATCATATCAAAGGATGTGTTGGGGTCTCATTCCCAAGATAAGCATAAGAATAGTGAAACTCTTCCTGTTTCACATCCCCTCCTTGCCCCAAACATTTGCATCCTTGTTGTGAGAATTGCATCAAAAATCCCCATTTTTCCCTTTTTCCTCCATCATAAGCCCATTCCATTTCCAAGAAGAAGTTTGAGAGGAGAAAGATATCCAGAGGTGCACTTGGATCTTGGTGAAGAGGAGCCCAAACCAAGTTCGTGGAGCAGTAACTGACCTTGTTGTAAGTAATCATTGTGATATCAATAAAAGAAATACTTTTCATGTCCCGAAATGTGATGTGTCAAATGTTTGCATTTGATTTATGTTTTATTCTAACATCTAACCCATAGTTTATATATGAAATGCACGTTTGTAGTTTCATGTTTATCTATTTATGAATGCAGGCCATCCTTGGGAGGAGATTTGCAGTCATCAGAGCTATCAAGTGTAAGAGGATCGACACTGGACGCAGAGTAAAAGGTACAGTTAACTGATCATTCTCACATTGTTTTCCATGTATGAGTCTGGGATACGTTTGGGGTAGTTAGAAAAGTAGGAGACTTTTAGACAGTTTTGATCTGCCTACATTATAAACCCTGGTGTATCCATAGGGTTTTTTTTCCTGCTAGCAGTTGGGCCCCAATAACTTATGTTAATTGCTCAAAATTTAAAGGGTCCCCATTTTAATTTTGTAAATACTATTCTCAGTTGTTGATTGATC
This sequence comes from Picea abies, assembly GCA_900067695.1. Lineage (NCBI taxonomy): Eukaryota > Viridiplantae > Streptophyta > Pinopsida > Pinales > Pinaceae > Picea > Picea abies. The sequence continues at coordinate 4,585 of CBVK0101823376.1, read as the reverse complement.
TAGTCTTGTCTTATTGAAAAAGATGGTAGGATAGCTCCATTTCTTTGGTGATTGTTTTTTTAACGTGATTCTTTGGGCCTATCTTTTATAATATTGAAACCTGGTGATTTTTACTATTAGAGTCTCTTGAATTTCCTCGTATGTATTAGGAGTTGACCTAAAATAATTTAATTCATCAAGTTGCCTTAATCTACAAGGATTTTATTATCAAGATGATTTGAAAATTTGAAACAATTTGATTCCATCTTATTTATATTTGACTCACTTTACATCTTAAAAGATTGTATATCAAATTTTATAGGTAATTACATAATTTTCAATTTAAGCTAAAAAAATCAATTTTTTACGGACCATTTATTTTGATATTTTCTTTGTTTTGTTTAGAAACAAATCTGATCATTCTTTCACAACTGTGGAAACAAATTAAATTATGTTTTATTATACTTTAAATAAACTTTTGATATTATTTTGATTCATATTTCAAACACATAGGTACATTAATTTGAGTATGAATCAAAATTTTATTTTAATAAAAGAACTTTGAAATATGAATATTTTATTTCAAACCTAATTAAATTATTTTTTCATAAGTTGTTTTGTCATTATTAACACTACAAGTTTATTTAAGGTTAATATATATATATATATATATATATAAGGAAACAACCTTATTATGTGCATAAAGAGCTAATGATCAAATTTATCACTTTTTTATTTTAAAAGTTGGTAAGTTTGACACTTGTTAGAAAAATAAAGGAAATCAATTTAAGTTTGTTTTATGTTAGTGTATTTTCGTTTCATTTGGATGTATTGAAGAATGACTAATTCATTTTAAAACTTAAAATGAGAAAATCATGAAAATGAGTTACGTTTTTGTTGGCAGCCAATAATCATTTTTCATTGTCTCGTAAGCTGCCCACACCAATGTTTCATCAACATTGATTTTTCATCGCAAATTTTAAATGAACGACTCCTTTACTCTTTGCGCCCTTTCGCATGCTTATCTTTGCTAAGTCTTCACGAGTGTAAGCATGAAGATTTTTCCTTTCAAGGTCACATTTCGATCATTTTCTCGACTGCCAATACCTTTTATGTCATCATGCGTATTGCGCTCATCTTTTGTTGATTTTTACATGATCGGCAATAGCCTTTGATCGGTTTTATTACTTCGATGGATTATATAACTCGGTTTTGTTGAAAACATTCGACCATTGGTTTATCGCATGATTGCAAAGGGTTTTCAAACTTATGTCTTTTAAGCCCATTCTTACCTTCATTGCGCATATTGAATCTTTTGATTACTAAGCTTGAGAGCATCAAGATTTATTGGTTTTATTTTTTGATCTTATCAAAGCTTTGATCTCATATGCTTTTATTCTTATTGTTGTAGTTTCTTGGCTCATTGATATCATGAGAGATTCTAGATTGCAATGTTTTAGGAACTTTGGAATGCAAACATTTCATTGCGCAAACGAATGCATTGGTGAGATTATAAGGGGATGTTACAGCTGTAAAACGCCTGCCTCATTCCTAGGAATTAAGCTATTCCCCACTTGCCACACTTATGCTAGCTAATGTGACAGCTTCATTAGATTTGAAAATCATACAGAGGTGCGTTAAACCCATGGGTTTCAGATCTTCTTATTGCTATATCCTCTTCTGCAAATGTTCTTTGCATTGATGGGAGTTTGGATGGTGTAAAGAGGCTTCTATTCTGAACCAACGGCACCCTCCAAATGTTGTGTCATTCTATGGTGCTGTTCAATATGGACCTAATGATACCCTAGCAGCTGTGACTGAATTTATAATGAATAGATATCTCGAGCAAGTCTTACGCAAGAAGGATAGAACTGTTGACCAACGCAAAAGATTGATGCCGCATTTGGCATGGAATATTTGCAGTGAAAAGGCTGTAGTCCATTTTGATTTAAAGTGTGGAAATTTTCTGGTTAATATGAGAGATCCACATCGACCAGTTTGTAAGATTGGTGATATGGGCTTGTCAAAGGTAAAATGTTAAACTTTGGTCTCTGGTAGTGCGCGAGGAACATTGTCATGGATGGCACCAGAGCTTCTTAGTGGGCGGTGGAGGCATCAATAAATGTAAAACGATGAAGCTGGAATATTTCGACATTTCTTTATGTGAGTGCTTAAAATATAACTATGGCAGAGGAAATGATGCGTAAAATATTTACAGGGCTCTTTATGCATCGAGACGTAGATCCAGATATTCGGATTACATGTATCAGAGCTATTAGTTCATGATTTTTGTCTTATCCATCCCTATTCCTACAGATCTTTACTTAATACCTTGGTTGGACTCTGAATGATAAGAATGTTGTTGTCCGCATAATCTCTATAATGGCATTGCAAAATCTGTATGAGGTGGATGATAACGTGCCCTCGCTTAGCCTCTTCACGGGACGATTTTGCAACCGTTTGATTGAGCTAGCAGATGATATCGATATATCTATGACAGTTACAAAAGCATCACAAATCAAAACAGAAACCCCTTATAGCAAATGAGTACCGAAAGCCCAGATAGAAGCTCAACAGATAAGCCTAACGGATTTCATATGAATACAAGAAGAAAATCCCAGGGTTTTTAGAAACCAAATTGATACTACAGGGCAATCTACTATTGAAGACCAAAAGGACAACAAGCCTTTAACCTCATTTGCGATAAAAGATGAAGATATGGTAAAAGAACAGGATCTATTGGAAACAAATAAGTTATGTTTAATTTCTTCAGATCCAATTCTAAGTGACTATGTGATTGATACTGCCTGGGAAGGTATGAAGGCAGTGAAAGATTGGAAGTGTATAATTTCTATGATTTTATATGATAATCCAAGGAATGGACTTACACAGAAAAATCCCAGTTTCCAATAAGCATGTTTCTGAAAAATCAACAGAGAAGCCTTGGTCAATCACTAGTTCTAGCAATAATTCTGCTAGCTGTGAGTTGAAGTTTTGTGTTCCTAGAAAGAACTCAGAGGCTTTGGTCAATCCAGTCATTCAGTATTATCAAACGATGAGAAGATAGTTTTGGGTAATGACAAAGTTTTTATCTTACGATTCAGATATTTTGTAATGAAGGAGGGCATATAAAAATAGATCTCTGAACATGAATATTAAAACAGAGTATCCAAACGCAAGAGAACTTAAATCTCATCTTTCTAGTGGCTTTATTGTCAAATATCTGCTTAATAAAAATAGAAGAGGCAGGCTTGCAGCAGGAGAAGGTGACAAAGTAACAATCTGTGATGTGAAGCAACTTATTGGACAGCCAACTATTGCACTTGTGACAGCAGTGGGTACATCACAGAGGAGGAATTAGAACCAGCAGTGAAAAAATCATGGAATTTGGAAAATATCAAGAAGCCTATCTCAAGGGTCATTCAATATCAAGGAACATTTTTGCCAATACTGAAGCTGCTTTAATCCCTACACTCAATTCTAGATAGATTTTGTATATAAGTTGCATTTATTTCAAAGATTTATTTGATATTTGTTTGATTAATTTAGATTAAATTGAGATTCTGTTGTTCAAAATTAGCATAACAATTTTTGGTTTGTTGTGATTTAAATGATTTGATTTCTTTTTAATTAGTAAATCAAATATTTGTTTTAATATATTTTTGTTAGTTTATTTGATTTAAAACAATTCTGTCCTTAAATTAGAATAGCTACAGAATCAGCTGATTATGTAGCTAGTCTACAGGAGCAGATTTTTAGCCATTTCATCAATAAAATATCTTTCTAATTTATTGTTTTTTGACTATTTCAGGAAAATTCGAATTTGTTATGGATGTGAGGAGCAGTTGGAAGATATCTCAAGGATTTATACTTGCATTTCATTTATTTAGTTTAAGAGATTTTTTGGGATTAAGCCCAGATTTTGTAAAACTGTTTGCAATGATTTGATTTCTTTTTAATTAGTAAATCAAATATTTGTTTTAATATATTTCTGTTAGTTTATTTGATTTAAAACAGTCTCGTCCTTAAATTAGAAACAACTACAGAATCAGCTCATTCTGTAGCTAGTCTACAAGAGCAGATTTTTAGCATTTTTTTTAATAAAATATCCATCTAATTTAATTTTATTTTGTCTATTACAGGTCAATTCGAATTTGCAATTGAATAGTTGGGCAGTTAGAGGATATCTCAAGGATTTATACTTGCATTTCATTTATTTAGTTTAAGAGATTTTTGGGATTAAGACCAGATTTTGTAAAACTGTTTGCTATTTTTCACAAGGAGGTTTTACCTTGTGAAAACTTATTTAAACTCATGATTTTGTAATCAAAAAACAATCCTCAGTTGGGGAGAATAAGGATATGGAGTTCTGACTCAAACTGGAGCAGAATTGGTGTTTTGTTGTAGCTTTCCGCTTTTCAATATATCAACACTCTGTTCTATGTTTTGTATATCAGCTTGTTTATGGTTTGGTATTGCGTTAGCTATCTGAATCACATGCAAATGATATAATCTTATTTTTTTTATCTATATATTGTTTCTTCCTAAATCAATAAAGGACATAACAATTCTCAATTCATTTTAGTGAATGATAGCGTTGTCTTCT
>CBVK0101823374.1:0-15326 GCA_900067695.1 Picea abies | reverse complement strand
AGAAATCCCCTTGTTTTAGTGATGGAGGAGGTCCACCACAAGGGAGGCTTACCTGGTAACCTTGAGGGATTAAAGTATCAATTTTGATATCTAAGCCTACCGCCCCCTCTCTGGGTCACTTTTGAACAATATTTTTGGTCAGTTTAGTGTTTTTCATTTTAGTTACTCTTAGGATTTTTCTTACACTTCTTCTTGTTTATTTCCTTTACTTATCTTTTCCTATACCAGAAATTCCAAGCGCTTAGACAATTTTTTGAATAATGCAGAGTGGGCCAACACAAATCTAAAATACACATATTTGTAATCCCTTAGCACCACGATTCTGCATTCGTATTATTGAATTTTTCTCATCTTTAACCTCCAACTACCTTTTTGTTTCACTTCCATCTTTTATAATTAGTCATTTTTCAAAAATGTAGATGTGGATCTGCATAACAATTGTTAAATATTTTTTTAATCACCCAGGTCCGCATTCTTGCACATACCAAAACATCTTACTTTGTTTCCTTTTTCATTTTATTTTGGAACTTAGTCAAATTCAATAAATTCAGATGTGAAGCTACATACCATCCCTCAATTTTTTCCTATGTTTCCACCTTTGCAAGTCTGCAAGTCTACACATACGCAAGTCCACATCTCTCTCAACACTTAACCATATTCACAATATCAATGCGAGAATTTTCAACCTTTCCTGAAGATGTGTTCACAAAAATTTAGGTCCACAACCCCACAACTATGCATTTCCATGTTGTACACTCAGAATTTCCCATACATAATTTTTCACCTTCATACTTAACACTTTTCGTCCATCATACCATCAAATCACCATTTCCCATCATATTAATTACCCCTTCCACATCATTCGCTACTAGTAAAAGAATAATTTCATTATTAAAGCATAATACATCGATTAAGGATCATAATAAATCCAAGTCCCATGACAACCTATGACATTTAAAGCATGATCTATGATTGATTGAGTTACCAAAGTAGTACGTGGTGGAATTTAATAAAATAAAAAAATCCAACCTATAATTATTGACAGTAGTGCCACCTTTATAAAAATCAGAAAATATGTCAATTAAGAATAAGGAAGTGTTTTGTGGTGATACATTGAACACACTTGATTGTGAAGATCAACAGTTTTAGTGATCGAGGGCATACAACTACTATAAATATCTTCCTCCAACTGAGAAGAAGATGAACCTAATCTAGACTTCAGGAGTAGCATTGGCAGGATGTGTTCCAAATGTAATTGACATTAAAGAGATTGTTCAATGGTGTGCAGATAAATTTGTCTTTGAATGAATAATAATTCAAATGCAAGGTCATCAACCCATTTCTCTAGCTCCTTCAACATTTTCTAAAATGCTACGACTCCCTGCACCAACTATGTGATTCAAGGGCAAGAAAGTTGATGAATTTATGAAGCAACACAAGGGAGGGAATAAAATTTTGAGAAACTATTTGGAAGATCCAAATTGTAACCTTGGTACTTCCAGAATCAAGGTAAATTCACTAAAATACGCGTACATATAATTTTCTTGGCTAATTTCCTGCATTCTCGGTTTCAAATCTACTATGTTTGTAACCATAAATGTTATATATGTTATGCATTATTCCTTGCATAAAAAAACTATCATCGATTGGCGTTATCTCATCTCAAGTGAAATTTCTTTCTAGTTGAATAACCTCAAAAGTACTCACAAGTTATACATGACTTCTTACCTCATTTTCGTCATTGCTTATGGTCATGTTTTTGAAGATTTTCCTAGGGAAAGCATGTGGATTTTATGTTGGAACTAGTTTACGCATGGTATTCAATTTTGTACAGACATAAGTCCAATACAGTTTCTACCCAGTTCACAACAATTTCATCTTAGAATTCAAAAGGTTAATATTTGGTCAGAGCACATCAAGGATATCCTCAGAAGCAACTTCCTTTCTCACTGGAAAAGGGATTTATGAGTTGTCTAAAGAATTCATTGTAATCAGAATATTTGGTAGTAAGGAGAAGCCTTTCCTTTTACCATTTTATACATAAGATAAAATGTTTGTTGGAGAATTATGCAGGAAAATAAAAAACTTGAGCCCACTTCTTCCATGATAAAACCAAAAGACAGTTTATACCCCTACCATGGAAAATTGGGGATTGCATTGTTAAACATATAACTCACCTGAATGAGTTGGCAGGACATCATGAACATATGGATTTGAAGGAAGTAAAACTTGTTGAGGTTTTTGATCCAGATAAAAAATTCACTACACATATGCAATTAGTAGGGTATTCTTCACACTTCATCATAATTGAACAGTTTCAAGAAGGTGGTGGAGATAACTTGGAACTTTGGCAACTAGAGAGCTACCAAAATTCAAATGATACAAGAGAAGTTAATAGTACAAATGAAGGATAGAGACAACATGGAAGATAAAAAACAAATCAAAACCCCAACTCGCCAACAACCTCTCAAAGAAGCGCTCCATCAAGAATGAAGAGCAGAACCAGTGGAATGGATACTAGAAAAATATCAGTTGGAGGCTCGGATGATGGTGGAGATAAAATCCCACCAAGTAAAAGAGGAATCCCCAACAATTATGGAAAGAAATAAGGAACACATGGAACAAAAGAAATAAAAATACATGTTCATTCAAGTTGCACTACATGCACAAAATAATAGGGACAAGTGATACATTGACACTGGGTGCTCAAGTCACATGACAGAAGATAGAGCATAGTTTATCACCTTGAAGAAGAATAAAGGAAGTGTTACCTTTGGAGATAATGGAATTTCAAAGATAATTGGAAAGGGCACTCTTAGTATTGATAATAGAATGGCTAAGGCATAAAATGTTTTGTGTGTTGAAAATTTGAAACACAATCTTCTTAGTGTAAGCCGAAGGTGTAACCAAGGATACACTCTTACTTTTGACTCTAAAAAATGTAAGATCATAAAATCCAATTTAGGTAAGTTGGTTGCAAAAACAATTAGAAACCAAAACAATGTATATATTCTTGATGAGATTAATGGAAAAAAATGTGTCATAGTGCCAACAAATAAAATTTGGTTATGTCATAAAAGAATGGGGCACATGAACTTTGACAACCTAGTAAAAATCAACACCAAACAAACAGTAAGAGATATTCCAAAGATCACAAAACCCTCAAACACCATTTGTAAACACTGTCAACATCGAAAACTATCAAGGATGAGATTCAAGAAAAAGGATTATACAACATTCAAACCATTGGACCTTGTGCATACAGACCTTTATGGACCAAAAAGAACAAAAGGTATGCAAGGAGATAATTATTGTATGCTACTCATTGATGATTACACAAGAATGACTTGGGTTGTCTTTCTCAAAAATAAATTTTAGGCATTTTAAAAGTTTAAATCATTCAAATCTTTAGTTGAGAATGAGACCTACATGAAAATCAAAGGTTTAAGGTCAAACAATGGAGGTGAGTTCACATCCAGTGAATTTGAAGAATTCTATGAAACTCATGGAATGAAAAGATAGTGTGAATTTGCAAGAACCCCTCAACAAAATGGAGTAGTTGAAAGAAAAGATAGACATGTATAAGAGATGACCAGGACAATGTTGAATGAAGGAAATTTTTCAGACAGATTTTGGAGATAAGCAATTTACACTGTTGTCCACATTCTAAACAGAGAGAAAATCAGAGGCAACCATGATAAGACACCATATGAATTATGGAGAGGTCGATCAACATCTATCAAACACTTCAGAATATTTGGAATCAAGTGTTACATCAATTGAGATGATGAAGATCTAGGAAAGTTTGAATCAAGAGAAGATGAAGGAATTTTTCTTGGTTATTCATCAAGAAGCAAAGCATATAGATGTTATAACAAAAAACTACAAAATATTGTTGAAATCATAAATCTCGGAATAGATGAAGAAATACCACACAAGAACCAATTGGAAGAAGAAGAAATAGTTTACAACAAAGAATAAGAAGAGACAGAACACCAAGATACACAAACACCATCATGGTTTGTGTAGAAAAATCATCCAGAAAACTTGATTATTGGAGATAAACATGCCAACACACAGACTAGAATAAAATTGACAAGTATTGTTGAATAGGTAAATCTCTCATTACTTTCCAAAATAGAGCCTAAATGTTTTGCATAAGCTAGTAATCATCAACATTGGGTGAATTCTATGGAAGAAGAGTTAAACTGGATTGAGAAAAATTAGACATGGGAGCTTGTCCCAAGACCCAAAGACAAAAATATGATTGGTACAAAGTGGGTATTCGGAAATAAGTTAAATGAAGATGGAAAAGTAGTAAGAAATAAAGAAATATTGATCTGTAAAGGGTATGCTCAAGTCAACGGTATTGACTTTGAAGAAATATTTTCTCTTGTTGCAAGGATAGAAGCCATTAGAATGTTTTTCGCATTTGCAAGCTTCAAGAATTTTAAGGTGTATCAGATGGATGTTGAGTTAAAATTCTTGAATGGATATTTAGAGGAGGAAGTGTACATTGAACAACCTGAATGATTCTTGCTATAAGAAAATGAAGAATATGTTTGTAGATTGAAGAAATAACTTTTTGGATTAAAGAAAGCTTCGAGAGTGTGGTATTCAAAACTTGATAAGTACTTACATCAACAAGGTTTCAAAAGAGGAACATTAAATAGAAATCTTTACATAAAAATACGAAATGAAAATATGTTAATTATTGTGGTATATGTGGATGATATCATTTTTGGAAGTAATATTGATCAAATAAGCCAAAATTTGGTTGAAAAAATCCAAAAATAATTTGATATTTCCATGCTTGGAGAATTGCATCCTTCCTAGGACTACAAATTACTCAAACTAGCAAAGGCACATTCATTTCTTAGAAAAAATATATCAAAAAGATGTTGAAGAAATTTGAAAAGGAAGACTATAAACCTATCAGCACACCCATGATCACAGGTTGTAAGCTAAGTAAAGAAGATGAATCAACAAAAGAAAATCAAAATTTGTATGTGACAACCTCAAGACCATATATTATGCAGGCAGTAGGGTTATTTTTAAGGTTTCAAGCTGCACCAAAGGAAACACATGTGCAGGTAGTGAAAAGAATATTCAAATATTTGAAAGGGACATTGGATTTTGGTTTATGGTATCCCACAGTTAAAGACTTTACTCTGACAACTTACATAGATGCATATTGGGTAGGCAGTGTGGATGATAGAAAGAGCACTTGTGGTGGAGAATTCTTTCTAGACAACAACCTAGTGCCTTGGTTTAGCAAAAAATCAATCCTCATTCTCTTTATCCACAACAAAAGAAGAATATATTGTAGCAACAACATGTTACACACAAGTACTCTGGATGAAAAAAACATTGCAGGACATTAAGGTAGAGTATTATCCACCCATATCAATTCTATGTGACAATACCAATTCAATAAACATATCTAGTCATGCAGTTAAAAAAAACACATTCCAATCAAATATCACTTCTTAAGAGAGAAATTCATAGAACATAATGTCAAGATGGAATATATTAGCATAAAGGAATAAGTTGTTGATATCTTTACAAAACCTCTTCCTAGAGAAGTATTCGAGTATCTAATATAGAAATTGGGGGTGGTGTTGATGCCATCCAATCACTGAAGCACTATAAAAGAAGAAAAAGCTCAAGGGAATCTATAGAAAGAGAGATGGGTGATGGTCACAGAGCAGATAACAAGAGTAAAATGTAAGGGGGAGAAAATTCATTTACCATTGATGTCAAAGTGGGAGAGTACAGAGAAAGGGGGAGATTTCAAAAAGAGAGATTTGCAGGAAGCAATCAACTTAGATAACAGCTACATTGTGCAGACTAAGGGTGTACCAAAATAACTAAGTGTTTCTATCAATGACAAAGGGGGAGTTTGTTGTAAATTGTGTTGTCATGTCTATGAATGTCTATGTGAGATGATGAGCTTCTATGTTAAAGAGAATACCTAAGAAGTGTATCAATGTGTGATTCGAACCAAGGAAGTAAAGAATGCCCGTATACATTGATGGGCCTCTGTGTGAAAAGATGACTATGCATTGTTGAGTTTATGGAAGTGTTCTTTGTTTACTTTGAAGATGAAGTGACTATGCGAGAACAACCCAAGTAAATTCAAGCTGCACAGCAATGAAAATAAATAGAAATTAGACACTAGACGAGATGACCCTACAAATAGAGGATGAGATCAAGGAGAAACAAAAAATGCTAGAGCATAGAGGAATCCTGGGCATGTATTGAGTCTGGAAAAGGAGGTTTCAGGTCTAGTTAACTAGATTGAGATAAAATCCAATATCCTACATTGAAAAGGAATATCAAATTCAACATGCTTATAATGAAAAATCATTGTCAAATATTTTGAATAACAATGGACAAGTTATAGTCACAGAACCATGTGCAAAGGGTTAAATTTTAGTGGGTTAAATCCTAATCGTTGATCTATGGAGATCAATGACTAAGATCAAAGGATTGGGGCCAAGTGTATATTGGATGTCGGAAGGATGGAGTGTCAGTGAAGTGTTGAAGTCTCGGGGGCCTGATACATGGTGGGTGAACTCAGATGCCATATCAGCACTATGTGTCTAGTGAGATTAGTGCCACATCAGAGGGAGTCCACATCAATTCCATGGAAAACCCATGAAAGTTTCCAAGATAGTGCCATGTGTCAAGTGTCGAATCAACATGGTGTATGAACAATGTCACATGTCAGGCCAATAGTACGCCACGACATATCACATATTGGATATCAAAGAGAAAGACTAAAGTTGCATGTTTCAAGTTTCAAGTTTCAGGGGCTTGATGGCCCATTAGGTCGGTGGCACAATAATACGGTTCTGTAGGCATGGTTCCATACTAGATATCAAAAGGTTGTTAAATCATTTCCTTATAGAAGTACCAGGGGGCTGGTAGGTCAATTTCTCAGGGGTCAAAACATGAAAAATGCAGTGTTGAACCACTTAGTGGGTCGTTGGTCGATGTCACGATGGCACCAAAACAAAATCCACATAGAATCTGTGCATAGAAACCACGTTTCATGGCACATATTGGTGAAACATCATACTTTAGACCAGAAGGTTAAAGGAATGGTGTAGTTTTAAATCCCAAGGGCTCGGTGGCCCGATGGGCCGATGACCCAGTAGACCTGGTGGTTCCAATATTAGGGGAAGGCTGATAGATCGACAGTTAAGGTTTGATCAAGCAATCCGATTAGATATTTTTTGAGCACTAAGAACACAATGTGTGTTCTAAAATCTAGTGAATGAGATCAACAATTAAGATTTGATTGAAGAAACGATATGATGGTTGCAAAGTGATGAGGTCATGTTACTTATTTTGGCAAGAAGAGAACATATCGATGGTTGACATTCAATTGTGACTTGATCCATTGGTTTATGAGTATCAAAGTTATGTTGTGGCCAATGAATAGACCGGTGTGATGGAAAGGTGATTGAAAACGGTTTTCATGGAGTTGTTTTATACCTTGATTTCAAGGAGAGTGAGAGGATTTAGAGCCGACTCGATGAACACAAAATTTTTGTATGTGGAAAAATGTTGGGTACACAAGCTTGATATAAATAACGATGATTAGATCATTTTGAATGTAGTGGTTGTGTGCATACAAATTGTGGAAGAGAATCTCTGAGGCTTGGAGTTTTTTTTTTTGAATGGAAGAAAATGTAAGAGAGAAGAATGTGATTGTCTAAGGGTGGTTGGGAGGTGCAAGGACAAAAGGAACTTCTTAAACTATGTATATTGTGAACTATGATATCAAAGACAGAGCATCATATTTGTACAAGTGAAGGATTGAAGGATAGAGATACTATGGTATTGTTAACAACATGAGGAGATTGGTATTTCCCGTAAATTGGTGTCTACATCTTGTTGATTTGGTGATCAACTAAGGGGATTGGTGTCTCTTATAGGTTGGTGCCTGGAAACATTGTGGTTGTAGGTTGGTGCCTACAAACATTTTTGGGTCGGTGCTCAACTAAGGGGATTGGTTTCTCATGCAGGTTAGTGCCTACAAACATTGTAATAGTAGGTTGGTGTCTACATGATTTTATAAAATAATTGTTTTGTGGTTTTCTCCCATTTGGGTTTCCACATTAAATCTCTGTGTACTTTGGATTGTATGGATATATATTTATCATTAACTGCTATAGTTGGTAAAGTAATACATTGATAAATATTGTAAGAAAAGGAAAATTAGTTTTATAGGGATTCACCCCCCTCTCAGTATTAGTAAGTGTGATAATACATATAACTATTTATGTTTGTCGAAGATCCTTGAATCAACACTATGTAAAACAATGCTAGCCATGGTTGTAGATTTTTAATTATATAATATAATTTCTGTTTCGGTTAAATTTTTTTACATATCAGAAATAATAATTGAACATAATCCTCAATATGATTAAGGAAATTATAGAGTTATTGAGTCCTCAAAATGTGACAAACTCAAAGGGTTCATGGGGATTATGGGGGAGTAGAAGAATTTGATCATTATGAATTTTTATTTCTTGGATAATCATCATACATAAGGAATCCCCAAAAAATTCCAGTAGTTGCAAGTGGTCCATATCCATTCTATTCTTCTAAAATTGTATAATAATTTGCAAGGATGGAGTGGCACACATCTATGCACTATCCTACCATGATAAAGTATCAATATGCTAATTGTTATTAGATAATGCATAATTCTTCTTATTCTAGAGAAAATAAAGAACTTTAGATCACACAATGAGCCACACTAAGTGAAGATCAATAGCCCATGGTAATGTATCTCCTAGGAGAGTAGCCTTCCATGAAATGGAGGCTAGAATGTATGATCGACAAAGAGACCCCACCTAATCCCTTGTGGATTTAGCCAAAGGATGGAGTCAAAAGATATGTTTCAAGGTTTCAAGACTACCACATGTAGACACTATGAGTTTGGGAATCCTAAGCATGACAATGTTTTTCCTATTGGTACACCTGCCATAATCAAGAACCAAATAAACATTGTTTTCTTTGTTGCTAACGCCAACTTTAAGAGGCTTCATAGTCAAAAGGGCTAAGTATTCTACTTGAATTGAATATTCCATAGGTTGTTTAATTAACCCTCGAACAAGCCTTAGACAAAGCCATGCATAACCAATTTCAGGCTCATATCTAGAAAGGTATTCCTTTTTCCCACTTCCAATCCCTCCACCAAGTCCATGGGACTTGCGGGACTAATTTGAACATGAGATCATGAGGATTAACTTGTTTGATAACCTTGTATATTTTTGAGTGTTATAATTGTGTTATGTGCTAGTGTTTCATCATGTTGGTTAAGTCACTCGACTAAAATATTATATGTTTCTTGAGGTCTTATAAATTGTATACACACTTCGATTCGTGTTTGATTAGGTAGAACGAGAGTCACACTGCCTATTGACATTGTTCACTCTACCACTGACTATGGGGCACTTAGAGAAATGAAATCCCTGGCGAGGGAAAAGTAATTTTATTATTCTCCTTAAATCTTAGAGGGGTCAGGGGCACCCTCAAATCCACCTCTCTTCGTCGTCTTTTGGATAGAACCCATCCAAAAATTATTTTTTTACAGGAAACCTTAGTGCATGAACAAAAAGACAGAGATTTCATGAACTACTTCCAACCTTCTTGGGTTTCTTGTGTTGTAAATTCGGTTGGTACTTCTGGAGGTTTATTAGTCACTTGGGACCCAAACATTTATGATTTGGTTCCTCACCTTTCCTATGGTGGTATTTTGTTGACAGGTATATGTATTGCTAGCAAGAGGGATATCACTTTACTCAATATATATGGCCCATTTTTAGAATTTAGTGGCATACAATGGTCTATTTTCATATAGAAATATGGTCATTGCTGGCGATTTGAATATAACCATCTCATCTAATGAGTTCTGGGGAGGATCCTCACAAGCTAGGTCATTAGTCAGGTTTTTCAAAGATTTATTTCAATCCAAGAATTTAATAGATATCCAACCAAAAAATATTGTCCCTACGTGGAGGAATGGATGAACCGGTACTAACACTATTGCCAAGAGACTGAATAGATGTTATATATCTGAATATTTATTAACAAGTGTTTGCCTCTACAGGTCTCGAGTGGAGTTCTCGTTTATATCAGAGCATGCCCTTATTTCATTACAGTTGGAGATTCCTCCTTTATACAAATCATATCCTTTCAAAGTAAACTCTCAGTCGTTGCTCAAAAAGGAATACAATGTCCTTGTACATAAGGTTTGGAAGGATCCAAAATTTTTATCCGAAGAAGGCAAACAAAGCAAAATTGTTTGGAAATTAAAGGATTTGAAGACACACACAAAGTTATGGGTAAAGGAAAGAATTAGAAAGAATATGTTACATATGGAGATGTTAGAGACTGAAATAAAATATACAATTATGAATATAGTGGGAGATGCATCACATCCTGCAGCAGAAAATCACCTTTGTAATATGGAACAAGAAATAAATAAACTATTAAAAGAAAATGAAGAACAATGGAGACAATGTAGCAGGGAGATCTGGATACAAAGTGGCGACCAAAACACCATTTTTTTCACCATTACGCCAACCATAGTAGGAATCAAAAACATGTTTGGGATATCAAAAATCATAATGGGTATATGCACACGAGGTAGGGAGAATTAAAAGAGGAGGCTATAAATTACTTCAAAAAACAATTCAGGGAAACGATTCATCCTACCAATTTTGAGAAATTCAAAGTCACTAGTCTTTTTTCCAGGCTGGTTTATGATGAAGAGGCAAGATCAATTCATGGTCCAGTTAATTTGGATGAATTAAAAGAAGTATTATCTCTTTTCAAAAAAGATAAAAGTCCAGGGCCCGATGATTGGACTGTCAAGTTTGTCACTCACTTTTTTGATTTGGTAGGGGAGGATATCCTAGATATGGTTGAGGATTCGAGACTGAAAGGCTTTATTGTTGGGAGATTAAATTCTAGTTTCCTAGCCCTTATACCAAAATCAAACAAGCCAACTACCTTTGGGGATTTTCGACCTATTTCATTATGTAACCTCTGCTACAAATTAATCTAAAAAATCATTGTTAATCGGATAAAACCTATCCTTTCCATATCACTCTCAACAGAACAGTTGGGATTTTTGAAAGGTAGGCAGATACAAGATGTTATTGGAACAACACATGAGTGTCTCAATAGCAGAAAAAATAAATAAAAAAATTAAAGTCTCTTGTTCTGAAATTGGATCTGCGGAAAGCATACGCTTGTATAGATTGGGATTTTTTAATGATGATTTTATTACAAGTGTGATTTGGTATCCAGATGACCAAGTGGATTATGAGTTTTTTTTTCCCTCATCTTTTTCTGTGTTACTAAATGGAGAGGTTGCATATTTTTTCAGGAGTGGTAGAGGTTTACACCAAGGATGTCCCTTATCCCGTTTATTATTTATTTTGGTTATGGAGGGCCTCAGCCTTTTATTAAAACAAATAAAAAGAGGAAGGAAAACTAGCAGGTATTAAGGTGTCCAGAATGATTAAAATACTCCACTTATTCTTCATGGACAATGTATTAATCATGACCAATGCAACTCTACAAGAATGGTTGGAAATTGACAAACTCATCAAATTGTTCTGTAAAGCTTCGAGTCTTCAAGTTAATGATTCCAAAACAACTGTGCTTTTTGAAGGATTATCTGAAGTGGACCTAACCCCTTTCAAGTATTTTCTCCCTTACACATTTATAGATCTAGCTATAGGCTTCAAATATCTAGGA
The DNA here is from genome assembly GCA_900067695.1 of Picea abies. NCBI lineage: Eukaryota > Viridiplantae > Streptophyta > Pinopsida > Pinales > Pinaceae > Picea > Picea abies. Next base: position 3,539 of record CBVK0101823374.1, on the reverse strand, counting down.
TATTATCTAAAGACTGGGGTGTACAGGGCAGATAAATGGAGTTGGTTGTTGGCCAAGATGGAAAAACGAATTGGAATGTGGTGCAATAGATGGTTATCCTTGGGTGGTCGTTATATTTTAATAAAATCAGTATTGGATAGCCAATCAGTTTATTGGATGTCTTTGGAGACCATTCCATGCTCTTTTTTAAACAAGATCCAGAAAATTATATTTAATTTTCTTTGGAGAGGTAACAGTGAAACTCAACATTTTCATCTTTGCAGGTGGGACTCACTATCTAAACCAAAGAAGTGTGGTGGATGGGTTTTCTGCAAATTAATTCATTTCAACACTGCTTTGACTGCTAACACACTCTAGTGAGTTCTAAATTGGGATGACATTTGACACAATGTTATCAAGGATAAATATCTACCAAATACAACTGTCATCGATTGGTTCAGGTCGGCCTCCTTCAAATAGAATACAGCATCAAGGATCTAGAATAGTATTATTAAGTCGGTCCACTTTATCACTCATTGTATTAGCCGGATACCTAGATCATGCCACCTTATTTCTATTGGTAGAGATAAAATCTTAGGACTGGGAGACAGATCCTTTCACTCACATGCTCTTATCACACATTTAAGGCAGAAACAAATCACATTCCTCGCCCAAGCGAAAGGACACTTGGATCATTTCCCCCGCACAAAACATTGGATCTGTAGAGGCGATTTGGGTATTACAGGTGAGTTGGCATTTGAATGGGATCATTTTTTAATAGCTCTTATTGGTGTAGTAGCCTCTATATAGGATACAAAAGATGAACTAATGTGGACTGGGGGTGATACTTCTAGGTCTCTTATGGTTAAAAATTCTTACATGGCTCTCATATCTACGAATAGGTTCCCGAGTTATGGTGGATGGAGGTATAATATCTGGAAATGGGACATACAAGTCAATATCAAGTTATTTATATGGTTGGCAGCAAAAAAAAAATATTAACTTGGGATATCCTTCAACAAAAAGGTTGGGTGGGCCCAAGCCTTTGTATTTTGTGCAAACCAAGTACCAAAGATATTAATGTTGGAATTACTAAGACAACTGAGAGGGGGGAGTGAATCAGTTGTTACTGTGCTTAAACAATTTATGCCTAGTAAAATATAATTAAAATTCTCCAAGTGATCATCAAGATTATGCAAGACATGAGCAATAGAAATAACAAACATCAATCAAACATATGATATACACAGAGAAAAATATTCACGAGGAAACCCATAAAGGGGAAAAACCTCTTCTTCTTCGAATGATAGGCAATATTTTAAGTTATGTACATCATATTTCTTTGAGCACCAACTTAAAATGAGGATACAGCCTCTTCTTTAACAAGATGCAACTTGCTGAGAGAACCAACTCTCTGGTTTCTCTAGCACCCACTAGAAGGAAGCACCAAATCCCTGAGTGTTGCAACACCAACTGGATGGAAGCACCAACTTCCAGTCACATAGGCACCAACCTGTATAACATAGAACAATGGTATTCCCTTTCACTACGCTACCACCCTAGTTTTTCTAGCTACAACCAGATGGAAGCTACAACTCCCTATTTTCAAGCACCCACTTGAAACATTGAGGACAACAATCCTCCCTAGAACCACCCTACCACCTTGAATATAAATATTTTCTTTCTGAAATTTATTACAGTGATAGAGTATTTATCAATGGATTACCAGTCTCATCACTGTTCTGCTACATTGCTCTGCTTGGCTTGCATTAGTGTCTTCCTGCTCGCATCTTCTTGCGCTTAAGTTCTAGTTTAGTCTACTGTTTTCACCATTTCTGCTATGTCTAACTTATGTTCTTCATCTTTGCATTTTCTCCCATAGTTCATGTTGTGATCTTCATTTCTTACAATTTGACTCCTTTTTACAGAGAAACAACAACTTGCATTTGTCACGACATATTTATTTTATTCATGCCCTCATCATCCCTTACTCTATGAATCTCCAACACCCATGTCAAGAATATTAGAATGCTCAAGATCCATGATTCCAACGTCCTAGAACAATGATTTAGTTAGTGTAACTGAATTGTAACTGATCAAGAAATCATGAGATGAAACAATAACCCTTCGATCAGATTCTGTTTAATTAGTGTCGTTGGATTATACATGCAGAGGCATTTTTGACCTTTCAATGCGTAACCTCCAATGTGGATTTTAGAAATGCTAGCTCCTTCCCCTATCTTCCACTGATGTGACATTGGACAATTATATCATGTGACCATGTGATTGCGGGCGTGACCATAGGTGCTTTGAGGGAAATTTTCTTTTCACCCTATAATTCACTACAGAGCTCCATGTATGCCTTTGGTGATACCATGGTTTTGATTGCAACCCGCTCACGAAAAATTAAGACCCGAGCATGTTATGACCCCACAATGTGAAGGGACCATTGATATCATGATATTGACAGTGATTGTGAATGGATGGTTAAGGTTTGTTCTTTCACAATCTGCGGATAAAATATAACTTCGTTAAATCAATGCCTGTGATTTATTTCATGATCCGGGCTCCGGGAGCTTCAAATATCAAACCCTTCTTTTCTCTGTATGCCAATATTCTAGAGTCAATGATCTATGGACACCTTTCCTTCTTAATCAATGGCTCTACCTCCACTTTGGTTATTTGACCTTTCAACCAGATCAACAGTTCTGTGGCCCCATTCTCGATCAATGATCAAGATCTCCTTTGGGTCTCTGGACTTCTGAAATCTCAAATATCAAAATGACACTCTGGATAAAATGACCCAGATTCACTTCGGACAATCTAATGCTTGATATCTTCTTTGGAAAATCTGACGACTGAGATCTACTTCGGATGTTCCGACGGTCGAGAATGTATTTGTTCTCTCCGGCTCTCCGGGCTTCAGGGATTTCAAATCTCAAACTGAAAATTTTGAACTGAGATTTTTCTGGAGCGTAACCTCCTCACATATTTAGACCCAAAGTGAATAATGTCCATTTGATCAAGATCTTAGATCAACGAATTGATTTGTATGCGATGTTTCTTTTCCTTGGTTTAAATCCAACAACCCTCCAACTTTGCTTATCCTATTTGTTATCACTCCAAGAAACTCCTTAGGGTTGTAGGCTAAGAATGCTTGGTAACTTAATAAATCATGAATAATGAAAGTGTGGATCAATGGGAGTAACTTAATAAATCATGAATAATGAAAGTGTGGATCAATGGGATAACTCAAGGGATCAATGAGAAGAAAAAATTATCATGATGGATAGATAATTTTCCCTGAATCCGCCCCTTTAGCTAGTGAAAAGGAAAGCTTTCAACAGCTAACTAGCAAATTTCAAAACCAATAAGCTGGTGAAAACCCAGAAAAACTGCCTTGGGAAAAATCAAATTTCTATGAATCTGCAACGAACACCTAAGAGATTGATGGATGACTTCAAGGTTGACTGAGTAACCACATCATGGGGGAGTGATCCAGATTGATCCATTAAGCGTGAAAAGGGAGTCTCTTTGCCTAATTAAGAAAACTGAAAGTA
>CBVK0101823373.1:0-13101 GCA_900067695.1 Picea abies | reverse complement strand
GATCTAATATGGGTATAGGCCGGACAATCTAAGAGAAAGTGTTTTTCATCTTCAACCTTCTTAGTGTCGCAAAGGTGACACACTCTTTCATCCCATGGCGTTTTAGGAATTGACCAACGCGAGTTTCATTATGGAGCTCATGAGAATTTGTTCTTATCAGTACCAATATTCATTTCTTCTTCTATATTGGGAAATGTAAATTTTAAAAAATATTTTTATTGTGGTGGTGTAATAAATGCTATATATATTATACAACCAATTATTGATTATGCAATTAATTTTAAATATTGAAATATTTGAAGGTAACAATAAGACTTGAAATATAGTAATCAATTAAAAATGAGAAAAATAAATATTTTTATTATATCAAAATATATATATTTATTTTCTTAACTTAAATATTACATTTTACAAACAAATTTAAAATATAAAGTAAATTAATGTCAAATCAATAACAAACTTATTGCTATAGTCCTACTTTAACAAGAACTAATAATAACTAATTGAAAAAAAAAACGTATTTATTGAATTACAAAATCTTTCTAAATAATATGCTATAAATAATGTATGTGACCAAAACTAAAGAGTATTAGTACGTATGCAAACATACAGAAGAACGAAAGTCTTTCTAGACAATCTGTTATAAATAATATATCTGATTAAAACTATAGAGTATTGTATGCAAACATATAGTGGAACGATGCATTTGCAAAATATATTAAGAAATAATGCATTATAATAACTCAGGGTTTTAAGCGTGATTTCTTAGAATAGATATATTACGTATCTATGCATATTAAGGATAAACCAATGAAGAAAATATAAACATAGAATCCAATGCACCACCAATCACTCAAATGTACATTTTATTATTGGTATAATAATGAAATTCAAAATGAATAAACATTGAAATAATATTAAAGATAAATCTGCATATTAAGGATAAATCAATGACAAAAATATAAACATAGAATCCACCAATCACTCAAATGTACATTTTATTATTGGTATAATGATATTCAAAATTAACAAACATTGAAACAATATTGACAATATTGTGACTCTAGTTGTATAGAAAACCATAGCGTGATTTTTACCTCACAAAGATTTATTTTTATTATTGATATAATAATGAAATTCAAAATTAACGAACTTTGAAACAATATTGTGACTCTAGTTGTATAGAGAATCATAGTGTGATTTTTACCTCACAAAGATTTATAATTTAATAGAGAGAAGTGGTGAACCTAATAGATGTGGAAATTTGTGTTATAGAACTTTCTATATTCTAAAAGTTATCCCACAATTTAATTTTATTTTTATAAATGAATTAATATGAATGATGTTTTTAATCATCATTGTTACACGCTTATAAGATGGAGGGGTAAAATGTTCCAAGGACAAAGTCCCTTAAAGTGACATGATGTACATTAACCTTAATTTTGGGATTTGAAATTAGGTTAGTTAAGACATGTGTAGCCCTAGTTAAATTAATTGATCGGGATTATGTGGAGAACGATATGAAGGAAGAAATATAACAAGGAAACACATTGAGATATTGCAAGAAGTACATTAATACACTTAAAATCAGATTCTATTAATGAATAGAATAGAAAATAATTAGATTCTATTAATGAATAGAATAGAAAATACTATAAAATGCAAAGAACACAAACTAACTAGAATGGTGGTAGCTTATCTCTGAAAAGAGATGTGTAGGCTATGATCATTAGAAAGAAGTTAATTACAAAGAGGCCTAAAAGACATTTTTAACATTCATTAGAAAGAAGTTAATTACAAAGAGGCCTAAAAGACATTTTTAACATAACGAATCAATGAGAGAACCCCAAACATCCAAAACCCTAACCCCCCAAAAGGTTTATGGACCTTGATGTGGTTAATTGATACATCAACTTCTCGAGGACATAACTTTTTCATACGATCTATGCTTGGAGTGCTCCGTTAGAAAGATCTAGCTAAGAAATACAATTTCAAGTAGATCGATACATATCGTCATGTATCTATTGGGCACCGTCATGTCAAAAAAATATGGTTTAGAGCCTCAAAACTACCCAAAAATTTGAGACAAAAAAACTACCAAAATATAAAACCATTATTAATTAAAAAAACTGATGTATCACCACCAATATCCACCTATATCATTAATAATCATCCATATCAACTAGAATGTTGAGAAGAAGACCTATCCCTTTCCTGAGGACCCTTCCATTGCGTGATTCCTGAATGGTGCATCGTATATAACGAGGTTGCCATGACTATATGATATGACATGTTATGACTATATGATATGACATGTTAGTGAAATTAATAGATCATCCATGATTAAAGTGTTATATTGATTCAAGTGATGAATTCTCTATTGATTTGGAGGCATGTGAACCCAATGTTAAAGCCAACCAACTTAATGATGTGTGAAAATTAACCAATAATTATGTGTGTAAAGTCAAAAACAATGTAGGAAAAGTGTTGGTTATTCACATGGTGTTCACGTAGCTAACATGACAAGTCCTAGTGAAATTTTGGTGCATTATTGAGCTACTGTGCTAAAGGATGAGAAAGTCCTTTCACATATGAAAAGTGTTTCAACCAAAGTTCAACAAGGTCATAGCATTTTGACGACAACATAATTGAAACGTGTCGTGAATAGTGATGTAAATAATGTAATCAATGGCGACCCTGGATGGCGAACACTAATGGGAAGGTATCGATGTTTTAGATTAATATTTACATTTTTCTTAACTTGGATGATGAAATTATCATTAGTGTATTTTTTTTTCTATGATAACAATTATCGTCGTTTTCCATTATCAGTAAATATTCACTCCATTAATTTTTGAAATATTCCGGATGGCTTTTATGTAATGTTTGTCTACGATTTATGATTCGAAGTGCCGTATTCCATCTTAAAATGCAATTACAATTTATTATTATTATTTGAAATTACAAATCTATTAATCAACTGGTACGTAGAAACCATTCAGGTTGCTTGGTATTTCTTCCAAATATATAATTCATTGCTCAGAATTTCTTCCATAATTTTGGATTCATTTGAGCAAATTGTCGTCTATTCCACGTCCAGTGTTTCCGTGTTGCGTTGTTCCCGTACCTGTCGATATCCAGTGATATGGAGACTCAAATAACTGCGCACTGGAATTTATAAATTTTACATCGAGATAAGATTCTATGTTAAACTTTGTTCTGTAATCCTTCATATGAAGTAAGTAAAATATATCATACAACGTTTCTATGAATATTACGCCGAGATATGATTACATTTTAACCTTTCGCTGTCACTTATTCGTCGTTTTGTTATCCTCTATATCATGTAATTTCTTCATGGTTTATCAACCCTCCAATGATGGAAACAATAGAAAATTGACTCTTTTATGTGCAAAGTTAGCTCTGAGATTCAACCGGCAATGCTTTTTGATTTCATGGTGGAAAAAATAGCACAAGAATGCTTTCTCACCCCAATTTTTGTCCAAAGAGATATAATCTTCCATTAACGTTCAATATGTTTCTCCAATAATATAAATTTATTGAAATCAATTTCTTCAAGCTACACATTGTCATTCATGCCTCTTGCATAGCGTAGCACTTCAAAAATGGGAAAATCACTTGTTGGATGGATTCCATGGATTTAGTTATGTGAAGGCCTACAAAACACAAGAGAAAAGGTGAAGTAAACCAATAATGAAGAAGAATGAATGTTGCAAGCAAATAATGAAGAAATGGGAAATAACAATTAAGTTTTGCCTTTTAAAATGTCAATAATTCATATCCCAAACAACTAGAAGATCAACAAGGACATGAAACCACTAATTTATATTCCTTTGATACCACGGGGAGAATGTTCGACATGGTGTTATGTTGTCATTGATGTCAACAAGGGTTAATATGGATTTATCATCCAAACAAGTCCATTCACACTATAACTCTGTTAAAGTACCCTTTTATACCAGTTGCAATAGAGCTTTGTAAGAGAATTAACTTTGATGAAGAGATGGAGTAATGAGAAGACTAAGAAGACTATTTTTTATTCTGAGACACAGAAGGTTGAAGTTGTCCCATAGAATTTAAAAACATCAAAATGAACATGTTCCAAACCTACCCGAGATTATAAATTCTCCATTTATTATAATGACCGTTGCTCTAATCATTATAAGTGTGAAAGTTGCAAGAATCGACAGTAAAAAAGGAAGAAAAATGTTCATCCTTGGATCAAAATAAGAGCATGATCAAATGGAGCAATTGATAATAAATGAAGAAGAACGAGGTTGGTTGATCAACGATCATTGGATTAAAATGGAACCATGATCTGATGGCTCAAATCTTTTTCCGTGAGCCCTCTGCGCACTCCAAAAAAATGGCTAAGTATCATATTTTATTAGTGAGATTCATATAAAGAATCACTTAAAATTTTCTAAGTATGGTTCATTATGGAGGTAGCAAAAGTTGGGCATGCATTATGATGACATCTAAGAAAACATATGTAAAAATTTCTAAGTATAGGTTCATTATGTAGGTAGCGGAAGTTTGGCGTGCATTTTGATGTCACCCAAGAAGACATGTGAGTCTACGAGTCCGCAAACCCGATACATAAAATAATTCTAAGTGAAGTTCATGTTTGAAATGAATGAGGACCATCCACTCAATGGTTGATTAAATCCAAATTGTGGATCCATCTAAAGTGCCTAGGAAATCTAGGATCATCCACTCAATGCCTGATTAAAACCCAATCATTGGATCGAGGTGCAATAAAGATCGTGGGAGCTTCATATCTAACCATTCATAAAGACGATAGATATACGGTGGATATGTAGCACGCATCGCCAAAGTGAGAAGAGGTTAATGGAAAGGTTTTCATCCGCGTAGGTGGTTTGTAAATTACCACGGTGGACATGTGGTAGCATCCTATGAACACAGGTACCTCAATAGTGGGTTTCTAAAACCATTATTTAATCACCCGCGCCACTAAGAGGGATACCACAAGTGGTAGGTGGTGATCTCATACATATTAATAAGTTTTTGGTCACAAACTTAGTGTCGGGGATACGAGGGTGTTAAAATATCCAGTTAGACCATAGTTTATCTTGTGGTCTCATGGTGAGTAGTAAAGGTTGGTTGTGCAGTTAAATTATTCTGCGAAAAAGGTGCTAGATTGAGTTTGTAGCTCATGGTCTCATAAAGTAAGGAACTTTAAAAAGGAAAATTACTTATCCATGTGACTTAGCCTAACCAAGTTCACTCGATTACTTAAAAATAATAATAATAAAGGAATAAATTTATTATTAGAATAACATTATTGTTTAATAAATGAAACGATGCAATAGTTCATTATCAAAAGGATACAACGGTTTAAATTCATACATCTATTGGAAGATTATTTAAACATAAAGTTATGATGAAAGGAAGATGTCTATGTGGTCTAATTTAGAATATCAAAACAAAGACAGAGTCCAAGGAAGAACATGAAACGGTCACATGAAGTGAGGGTGGAAGGTATGAGCAAGGAAGGATTGAATTCCTCTATAGGTTGAAACCTAAAACAAGGAGTTGGTGCTTGAAAACAAGAGGATTGGAGTCCTCTATAGGTTGGAGCATGATCTATAGGGAGTTGGTGTTTCCTCAAGTTTGTTCCTGAAAAACAAGAGGATGGGAGTCCTCTACAGGTTGGAGCATGATCTATAGGGAGTTGGTGTTTCCTCAAGTTTGTGCTTGAAAAAAATAGGATTGGTGTCTCCTTGATTTGGTGCTCAAAAGAAGAGATATTGGTGTCTCTTACAAACTATAACTTGTAGATGAAATATAATTTTTATGATTGTTATATTTAAAATTCGAAGTTCCATACATTCTTGTTGATAAATTGTTATAAATTAATAAATAATCAATTTAATTTGAGAAAAATAAGCAATGATGATTCACCCCCCTTCTTAGTATTAAACAACATTCCAACAATTGGTATCAGAGTAGGTTCCTTCACCAAAGTCTAACCACTTGAAGGTGGATGATGATAAATCCAATGGATAAAAAATAAGGAATGTCCTCCAATAGAGCACCATTGTTCAAAGGAAATGATTATGTGTTTTGGAGCATAAGGACGAAAACTTATCTGATGGCTCTTGGATGTGATTTTTGGTTATCTGTTGTAAATGGTTACACTGCACCTTCAAAAGATGCCACAAAGAAACTCTGCAATGATAATTCAAGGGTTGTTAATGCAATTCTGGGTGGATTAGCAAACCTCATATTTATAAAAATAATGCATTGTAAATAAGCAAAATAAATTTGGTACAAACTTAAAATCAGCTATGAAGGAGATGGAAAATTTAAGAAAGAAAAGATTCAAACATATAGATGGAATTTGGAGAGTTTGAAGATGAAAGAAGAAAAACACATTGCAAGAAAAGTAATAAAAAATGGAAACAACCTTCAAAGCATCAAAAGAAACAAATAACCATGAGGATGTGTCAAATAAAAATGACTCAGACATATCAGATGAAGAAGAGGCCAATTTTATAATGAAACTCTAGAAAGGGTTTGGTAAATATAAAGGAAAGTTACCCCTCAAGTGTTTCAACTATGGAAAAGTTGTGCATTTTTCCTCTAAATGTCCCTATCCCAAGTAGGTAGATAGTAATTATGAAGAACTTAAGAAGAGAAAAAATGGAAACAAAAAGAAATTCTACAAAAAAATGAAAAACTTCTAATGCAAAGAAGACAATAGTTCATATGACATAAGGGAAGATGACGAGATAGAACTTTTATTTATGGGAATAGAAACTCAAAATAATGGTGTTGATGATGATGAAGAAAAGTATGAATTTGAAGGAGAAGTATACCTTGAAGGAGAAATTATTAGTTCTCTTGAAGAAGTGAGAAAATATAAAAAGAAGAACAAATCATTAAGAGAACAACCATTAGAACATGAAGAAAAAAATCAAGATAAAATGAAGTTTTAATAACCATCAAGGAATTAGAACAAATTATTATTGACGTGAAGACTCAACTCCAAGAAGCCAAAAGAATTGAAGAGGTCATAAGTAAAAAACTCAATGAAAAACAATTAAACTGTGAAAAGCTAGAGGATAAAATTGTTTTTCTAAAAAGAGAACTTGAGAAAGGAAACAACTAATCAAGATTTGAAAACAGTTCAAAAATCTTGGATGATTTTCTTAACATTCAAATATCATCAAACAATAAGTCAGGATTAGGTTATGATCAAAATAATTCTAACAAAGGATCTAACTCTACATCTCAGAAAACTGACAAAAATCCAAAAAATTATGCAGTTTCCCTTCAAATCTCTTTTAGAAAGGAAGAAAGCAAAATAAAGATTGGTTGTAATCAACAAAAATATTATCTCCCTCAAAATACAATGAATATAGAAATAATACAACAACAATAATAACTCCCCCCAAAAGGTATCAATGTCTCTTTCTTTACTATTGTTTCTCTTGCAATAATTTTGGGCATAAAGAATTACATTGTAGAGCTTGTAGAAAATACAATCATAAAAAATTTCAAAGATATGACTATAAGAACAACAAGAATAATAATATTCAAGAGAACTTAAACTATAATTCATTCTCTCCATTGAAAAATTACAATGTTGAATGCCACAAATGCAACAATTATGGTCACAAATCTAGTGACTTTAGACTACCAAAGCTTCCCATAAAAAAATTCAAAATTCAAAAAGAAAAGCATAAGAAGGCATGGAAATAAAAACAAATGGAATAAAAAGCAATAGAGTGTAAGGTAGCCTTATATGCTAAAGATAAAATTAGTCAATGGTATGTTGGCAATGGATGTTCAAACATATTATCGAAGATCAAGACAAATTTCTTAGTCTAAAGAAAAAAAGAAAATGAAGTGTTACATTTGGAGATAATGTCTCTTCCAAGATACTTGGAAAGGGCACAATTAGTCTAGAAAATAATAAAGATAAAGAAGAAAATGTGTTATTAGTTGAAAATTTGAATTCTAATCTCCTTAGTGTGAGCCAAACTTGTGATCAAGAAAACATACTCATATTTGACTCTAAAAAATATGAAATTATCTTGAACATAGAAGAAGAAGAGAAATGTTTCATGAGCCAAATAGAAGAATTTGGTTATGGAACTCAATAATTTTACATGTAGGTATTGACAATTTAATAAAAGTCAATAAAAAGGAAGCCGTGAGAGATATTTCAAATATTATTAAACCTTCAAACTTTGTTTGTAGGAACTACCAACATGGAAAACATACAAGATTAAGATTCAATTCAGAAGAATATTCTACATCAAAACCATTAGAACATGTTCACACTGACCTCTTTGGACCAATAAGAACTAAAAGCAGGCAAGATGAGCATTACTTCATTTTATTCATTGATGACTATATAAGGATTACTTGGGTATATTTTCTTAAAGAGAAATCATAAGCATTCAAAAAATTCAAATCCTTCAAATCACATGTTGAAAATGAGTCCGATCTCAAAATCAATTTCCTAAGATCAGACAATGGAGGTGAATTTACCTCACATGAGTTCAATGAGTTTTGTAAAACTCATGGAATTAAAAGATAGTTTTCATCTCCAAGAACTACTCAAAAAAATGGAGTTGTTGAAAGGAAAAATAGAATTGTCCATTAGGAAGTCATATCTATGTTAAATGAATCCAAACTCCCATATATGTATTGGAGAGAAGTAGTATATACAACAATATATATAGTTACTAGAGCACAACTTAGAGTTAACCATGACATGACACAATATGAGTTGTGGTTTGGAAGACCATAATCAGTAAAACACTTCAGAGTCTTTGGGATAAAATGCTATATAAAAAGAGATGATGATAATCTAGTAAATTTGATTCCATATCATATGAATGCATATTTCTTGTTTACTCATCCAATAAAAAGGCCTACATATGCTACAATCTGAGATTGCACAAAATTGTGGAAAGTGAAAATGTAAAGGTGGATTATCTAACATTAAGAAAAAACAAATCTCAAGACAATTCACAAGTTTATGAAAGAAGAAGAGATGATGATGATGAAGAAGAAACCCAATAAATACAAGAAGAATACGAAGAAAGTGAAGAAGAAAACGAAGAGGAATCATCACCAAGAAAAGATTCAAAAGTACCAAAAGCACCAACAAGAAGAGTACAAAGAGAACATCCTGAAAGTCAAACCATAAGAAACAAAAGTGTTGGAGTTGAAACAAGAAGAAGGTTAACATATGAATCAGAACAAGCAATGCTCTCCCTAATAGAACCCAAAACATTTTCAGAAGCTAGGAAATATGAAGATTGGATTAAATCCATGAATGAAGATCTTGATCAAATAGAGAAGAATCAGACTTGGGAACTTGTCCCAACACCAAGAGACAAAAATGTGGTAGGGACCAGGTGGATTATTAAAAATAAATTTAATAAAGAGGGTCAAATTATAAGGAATAAAGAAATATTAGGTTGAAAATGATATGCATGATTAGAAGGGATTGAATTTGAGGAAACATTTTCCCTGGTATCCATATTAGAAACTATCATAATGTTCTTGGAATTTACATGTTTTAAAAATTTCAAAATATATCAAATGGATGTCAAATCAACATTGTTAAATGGAAATCTAGAGGAAGTTTATATAGAACAACCTAAAGGATTTATATTATTAGAAAATAAAGACTATGTTTGCAAAGTAAATAAATCATTGTATGGTCTCAAAAAATCTCCCAGGACATGGTTTTCAATACCTAATAATCATGTACAACAACAAGGGTACAAAAGAGGAGCTATTGATAACAATGTTTACATTAAAATAAAAAATCAAAATAAGCTCCCAGGGCATGGTTTTCAAGACTTGATAATCATCTATAGCAATAAGGATACAAAAGAGGATCTATTGATAACAATGTTTGTATTAAAATTGAAAATTAGAATATGATTATTGTTGTATTATATGTGGATGATATCATCTTTGGAAGTAATCTAAATCCTCTAAGAAAGAAATTTTCTATAGAAATGCAAAAATAATTTGAGATGTCAATGCTTGGTGAACTGACATTCTTCCTAGGATTACAAGTTTCACAATCAGACAAAGACATATTCATATCTCAAACCAAGTATATTAAAGAAAGGTTGAAGAAATTTCAAATGGAAGATTGTAAACCTATGATCACTCCTATGATTATAGGATAAAAACTTAGCAAAGATGATGAATCACTAGAAGTAGACCAAACCATGTATAAATCAATGATTGGTAGCCTATTATATGAAACAACAATAAGACCAGACATCATGCAAGTTGTAGGATTACTGTCCATATTTCAATATGCACCTAAAGAGACACATGTGAAGGAAGTTAAAATTATTTTTAGATATATGAAAGGCACCTTGGATTTTGGATTATGGTATCCAAAAATAGGTGACTTCACATTAACTGCATATATTGATGTAGATTTGGAAGGAAGTATTGATGACAGAAAGAGCACTAGTGGAGGTACATTTTTCCTAGTAAAATGTCTTGTGTCATAGCTAAGTAAAAAGATTTCTTTTGACATATTTTATGTGTTGTTTCCAATGGATATTTCCTCTCAAACCGTCAAAGAAATTCTATAGATGATTGAAGCACTCAAACTCCAATTGAATGACATATTGCATGACTTTGTAGATGGTCTCAATGATAGTTTTCATAGTATTCAAGATTCACTGGATAACATGCATGAGATATTTCTTATGGCAGACATCAAGGATGAATATAATTAATAAATATATGCTTGGTATGATTTTGAGGTCAATTGTGATGATTGGTATATGAATAGTTGTCATTTTTGGGATGACAACAAATTTCATATTTTATTTGATGACTCTAATCCACCTTATGTAGAGAACATCAATGTGACAAATCGGGAGCCAATGATTATTACCAGTTTCCATCCTTCATATTCTATAGTAGTATTATTCCTTCTAGATTCTTCTATGACCCTTTTCTACTATGTGGATGATTCTTCTTATTTGGATCCACATGACATGTGTCATTATTTGGATCATAATTTTGAGTTGGTTATTGGGTTCCTAAATATTTTGCGGGGAGTTCACATGAGCACTTGGACATGGCACCCGGGTTTACAATTTCGTTTGGATTACTCCATCACGGTGGATTTCCTTTCTACATGGAACCTTGGTTCTCTAATCTTCTTCAGCATTATGGTCCACAATTATCCATGGGACCCTGGTATATGGTTGTCAACCCTCATAACAAGCGTTGATGACAACGCTTTCATAAGGGGGATGGAATTTTAGGTAGCTAGAGAGGTAGTGGATGCCATTCAATGTAAGGTGGACTAGGTCCACTATATTATTAAATAAGGCCCACTATGGTAGTTAGATATATTAAATGGGTAGTTAGGTATAATAAATGTAAGAAAACTTCTTAGAAGGTTCTGATTCTAGAAGATTCCTCCTCTAGAATGTTCTTAGGTGATGGTAGCATTATATAAATGGTTTCAAGCAATGTAATGGGACATGAAGAGAAGTATTGTATTTGGAGCGATATCTCAATAGGAGGAAGCCCCCTCGAAGAGGCAAGTGAATAGGAGAGGATCCCTTCCATAATATGANNNAGTGAATAGGAGAGGATCCCTTCCATAATATGATCCATTGTATGGTGTTTCCCTACCCCAAGGGTTTTGATATAATAAAGTGGTGTTTTTCTATATTGTTTCATATATCTTGTATAGTGATTGTATTCAGATATGTTTGGTACTACTGTGGTATTTTGTATTCAGGTATTTGGATCTTAACAATCATTATGGAGTAAAAAATGAGTCCCAACAATTAGGCCATATTAGGTGCTCATGTACAATGCAACTAATGAACACTGAATAAAAGTAAAGAAAGAGGGAAAACCATGTGGGAACAAAAACCCCACTCAAAAGACAATGCATAAAAATAAGAAAAGACAGTTGCTAGGCAATTGTGTTCTTCACTCCAAGACGACCCTGTAAATTCAGAAACTTCTTCTCACTAAAATTCTTTGTGAAGATGTAGAAATATTTATGGATATGATGAAGTCCTTAGGAAACTATCTATCCTTGTACCTATTGATCCTGTGGACCCATATAGACATGAAAATATTCCTTTCTGGTGGAAGTGGAACCAGATCCCAAGTTTGATTCTTTAGGAGTGATTCATACTTCTTTTGCATGGCTTCTATCCATAATGGATTTCCCACAACTTATTGTAAGTCTGGGGATTGATAGATTGAACCATATAGCAATGCATGGGAATCACAGGTTCAAAAGATGAAAGTACATGAGAAGGATTCTCATGCTAAGATCAAGTCCTCCTTGAATCCAATGGATTCCTTGCAAGGATACCTACTGTGTGAAGTGTGAATTGTGCCTTCTGAGTGTATGGAAGCATCTCTTATGTTTGAAACTGATGGAAGCACAAGACTATATGCATGTTACATTATAGGTGCATGAAAAGTAATCTCCTTATGTGTAGGTAGAAAAGAGGAGTCACCATAAACAAACTTGGTGAATTTATACAACCTTGACTTGTGATCGACGTCACCAATTGCAATGATGGAATTGTCATGCATGTCAAGTTCATAAACTAAATATGATGTAAATTCAACCTTTTTATCTTTTTGATTGATCTAATAAACTAAGAGTAGATTCATAGAAATCTTTGGAACATGCAAAACATTCTCAAAACTGCCCTTATGGAGTTCCACTCTTTCCTCTCCTGCTACTGTTGTTGGAGTATTATCCCCCATGAGAATAGGGGGCCTTGAGCATGAAATCAAAGAAGTGAAAATTTCCTTCTTTTCTTCCATATGATGTGATGTGCCAAAATCTATAATCCATGAATCAAATAAGGAATTAATTGAAACAAGAGCATGATGATTACCTTTCTTTGGAGTAGGATTTTCTTCCTCCTTCTTCTTGACTCCTTCTGGAATGAAGTTTCCAAGGTTGTTCTGTTGAAGTACCTATGACATAAGATCAATTTGTTTCTTCATGCATTTGGATTATTCATGATTTGGTTTATTGCAGTAAGTGCACTGCTTTCCCTTCTTCTTCTT